>JAODPA010150779.1:0-14988 GCA_025585075.1 Nepenthes mirabilis
ATTTAATTGTAAAATTATATGTATTGCTGAGTTTTCGGCTCACACTTTCTTTCCACTTTTTATTAACCCCTTCAGATGAGAGGATCGGATACTTGTAGGACAATCAAGATTAAAGAATGAAGTGTTCAAAGAGATTAGAATTAGAATTATGAAATAATTGATGTTGTATTTTAGTTTCGGATATTTGTTTAATATGTCTATGATAATCAGAAACAGTTTGTAATTTATGAGACAAATGTTGGTTATTCGGTATGTTATGGATGCAGTTTATATTATTTATGGTTTATAAATCATGGGATGTCGGTTGTCCAGCTATGGTACAGTAGCGAAATTTTTAGTTAAGTTAAATGTATACTTTAATTTCAATTCATTTAGATATAACTCATTACGTATGGTCCAACGTTACAGTTTTGGTTAGTGTCAAAGCCATATGATAACGTGGCATCTTTTAGGTCCCCTTTTCAAGTTATAATATTTTATTTGGTCGATTGAGATATGGATATGAAATACACATTCATGGTTAAATAAGTTCTAAATTGGATAAGTATTAATATCAATGATAAATATTGATGGGATAGGATTTTGGGATGTGTGGCGTGTCAAAAATAAATAAATAATACAAATTAAATCAGATAACAATTGAGCATTATATTTCCATCGCTGGAAATCAACCCACTCCTAGAGGAAATTAAAGAGGTGGTGTCAGCAGAGTTGCCCAAGGTTCTTCCACCTTGGAGAATGGTAGATTACTAGATCAAACTTACACCGGGTGCGAAGCCACCCACTCAAGGAGTGTACTAGATAGCACCGCTAGAGTTAGCAAAACTACAAAAATAACTAGATGGGTTAATTAGCTCAAGACTCATTCTCCATTTGAAAGCACCTTATGAGACCCCTATTTAGTTTCATAAGAAGTAAGATTGGAGTTTACGCCTTCACATTGACTATAAAGCTCTAAATAAGGTGGCGGTAAAGACCTACTATCCGATTTCTTTGATCGCTAACTTGTTTGATCAGTTGAGCAGTGCAAAGTATTTCATAAAATTCAACTTAATGTTGGGTTATCACAAAGACAAAATTTCAGAGGGAGACGAGCCAAAAACCACGTGCGTAACCAAATATGAAGCTTTTGAATGGCTTGTAATACCCTTCAGATTGACCAACGTCTCAGCTACCTTTTGCATATTGATAAATCAAGTATTTTACGAATACTTAAACAAATTTGTGGTGATCCATTTGGATGACATTGTCGTATACAACTCGAAACTAGAAGATCACATGAAGTATCTATGGTTAGTGTTTTAGAAGTTAAAGAAAAATTATCTCTTTGTGTGAGAAGTGCTTATTCACTCAAGAGAGATTAACTTTCTAAAACATATTGTGGGGCGAGGTCAGATCAAGATAGATCCAAAGAATGTGCAAACTATCTCAGATTGGCAAGCTTCATCAATTGTGAGCGACTTGCACTTATTCATGGGCCTTATGAACTATTATCAACAATTCATGGAAGGGCATTTGAAGAAAGTAATACCTTTAACAGATTTATTTAAAATGGATAGGAAGTGGAAGTGAACAGAGACATACTAGCAAGCATTTGAGGAGCTCAAGCCCTTCCAAATGTAACCAAGCACTTTGAGATGGAAATAGAAGCATTAGACTTTGCTCTTGGAGGGGCCTTATTGCAAGAATTTCATCTAGTAGCCTACAAGAGTCAAAAGTTAAATGAGGCCAAATGATATTATGCAGCCTAAGAGGAGTTGCTAGTGATTGTTCACTATTTGAGGACATGGAGATATTATTTGCTCAGTTTCAAGTTTCTATTGAAGATTGATGACACTGCAACCAATCATATCCTTGCCCAACCGAAGTTGACATCCAAACATGCTTGGTGATAGGAGTTCTTAATAGAATTCGACTTGGAGCTGAAGTATAAATTTGGACGTTACAACCAAGCTGTCGATGCCCTTAGTAGAAGATCGAACCTTGCTACCTTATCTCAAGTAGCCTTTCTATCAACAAACAAGATTGCTACAACCATCAGAGAACAAGAAAAGTCAAATCTTGAGAAAGATCAAATAATTGTGACACTACTTTGACTTATCCAGGAGGACAAGATTCAAAGATTTTAGATAGATGATGGATTAATCTTCGCATAGGGATACCAAATTTTCATACCTAAGGTTGGATGATTGAAGTGGGCGCTCCTCAAAGAATGTCATAACACTTTATAGGTTGGCCACCCAGGGTGGCAATGTACTCTAAGTTTGTTACAATAGGGATATTATTGGCCTAAAATGAAGACGTGATGAGTTATATGAAGACATGTCTCACCTGTCAATATGATAAGATCAAGCAGCAGAAGACAGTGATAGTGGTGATAATGGACCGCTTCTCAAACTACACTACTTTTGTTTCAACAATGAGAAATTATTTAGGAAAATTGTTCAGAGGAGGAGATAGGATCTTTATTTTTTTAACACGTTATCAAATATTAGAGAGTGTTCCAAAATATTATGAGTAATTGAGATGGATGCTTTATTGGAACCTTCTGGACAAAACTCTTTAGATTGTTCAATTCAGAATTAAATATTTTATTAAGATACTATCCCTAAATTGATGGTCAAATACAGATATTTAATGGCATACTTGAAAAATACTTGCAACATTTTATAAGTACCAGTCAAAAGAATTGAGAAAAGATCTTCAATGTTATTCAATTTTGCTTTAACACTCAAAAGTTTTCTTCTTCAAATAAGTCCTTTTATAAATATTATAGGTCAACAGCCATTTCTTTCACACACTATGGCTAAGTCATACAAAGAAAAGCATTCTTATGCTTACCACATTGGTCGAGAGTGGAAACTGAACATGGAAATTACCAAATTTTACTTGGAAAAAAATGTCTGGTGGAATGAATAAGTGTGCATATCAAAATAGGTAGCTTGTACAATTCAAGGTGGAAGATCTTGTGTAGTTGAAGTTTCTCCAAAAGTAAATATAGTTTCTCAGAAGAAGAGATAAGCACCTCCTACAAAAATATGAAGGGCCTATCCTGATTATTACTCATGTGAGGAAGGCATCGTATAAGATAAATCCTCTAGAATGAATGAAGGTTTACCCTGTTTTTCATATGAGCTATTTGAAGCAACATTATCCTGACATGGAAGACCCCTCGTGCAACCAATCACAATGCTCCAACATTCAAATGAAGCCACCACCAGCACCATAAGTTGAAAAGATCATTGTTGAATGGGAGGTGACAATATTAACAGGAAAGAAAAAGAAATAAGTGCTTATAAAGTGGAAGAAAAGACCAATTGAACAAACAAGTTGGGAATCCACTGAAGATGTGAGACTAAAAAAGTAAGAAGGCAAAGCCATCTTGAAGATCAAATCAATGAGAACATCAACAACTTAGTAGGAAAAAAATGTTAGAATCCAAATCAAACTATATAAATTTTTTTATATAATTTATCTTGTATCATTATATTTTTTAAAAAATTTAGATAAATTTAGTTTGAGTTTTATCATTATAAAAAAATTAGAAACTGATGCGTCCTAGATTCGAACTTCGAACAGATTTAGGTTGATCCACTTGTCCTGGTTCTGGCTTCGTTCACTGAGTTTGGATCCTGCACACCACTAAAAAGAACAGGAGGTCAGTGTGTCGGCAGAAAGTTATCCCACAAAAAATACTCCGACGCTCAAGTTAGTAAACAGCCTTCGAAATATAAGAAGGTCACAGAAACTGAGAATTGAGAGAGAAAAGGAGAGAGAAAGCAGGAGTGTGTGTATCTCCAGATGAAAGAGAGACGAAGCTGTCTTCTTGAATCTGGATGGTGGGGAAGCAATAAACGGCCGTCAGAAGCGTATTTGTATGCCTTGGATTTTTGAGTGACAGCAGAAAATGGAGAAGTGTAAGTCTGTTATCGTTGTGGGCATTGTGTGAGCAAAAGCATGCGTGAGTAGCAGGTAGCCTTAGTAAAAGTTTGCGTAACAGAAAGCGTGTGTAATCGAAAGCGTGCCTAGAATGAGGATTCCAGGGCTTATTTATGGTTGAGAGGGTGATCTTCCTCATTTGGAAGGAGTGATCCCCTGCGTGATTCTTTGTTGGCCTGCCTTTCAGAGCTGATGCCAGTTGCCAAAGGGATTAAGATAGTTTCCTTCCACAGCGGTCAGCGGCTTTCCAAATTGTTTACCTTCCTTTTGTGTTTTTTACCGTTTGAGCGCCCTAGTTGGCAGGAGACTGGAAAAATATGGCGCCTTCCTTACGAGAAAGGCGCCGATTTTGTCAATATCTGTTTTGGGAGCCAGCAAATATTGTGGAAATCGCTAGGAGAGCTGTTGCTGGCCGTTTGATGGATGTGGGCTTAAGTGGGCCAGGTCCGTAAGAAGCCTTTTATTTTTGCCTATTGCTACAGTGATTCCGGTCAATGCTCGAGTTGACAGCCTGCGTGCGCGTTAACCAGCTACTAGAGTCCAGAAAGTTAACAATGGCATTGACCGTCTTGAGCCTTTTAAGTTTTGGGCCTTCGCGCCCTGTTGGGCCATTTTTAAGTTGACCGTTTGGCATACCCATCACTAGCCCCCCATTCCGGTGGCCAGAATTCTAGGCTCCAGTATATTCATGATGGGATGCCCCTTACTGTCCTTCGTCGTTTGAGTATCCCGGATGGCTCTATGAAAGGCAGAGAGAAAAGTTTGACCGAAGTTGTTGACCTTTTTAGTCAGTTCCGGAGAAAAATATTGACCAGAACTGTTGACCGTCTTTGGCCAGTTCCGGAGAAGAATGTTGACTAGAACTGTTGACCATCTTTGGTCAGTTCTGGAGAAGAATGTTGTCCAAAACTGTTGACCGTTTCGGTTAATTCCAAAGAAGAATATTGACCAGAATTGTTAACTGTCTTGGTCGATTCTAGAGAAGAATATTGACCAAAACTGTTGACCGTTTTGGTCAATTTTGGAGAAGAATATTGACCAGAATTATTAACCGTCTTGGTCAATTTCGGAGAAGAATGTTGACCAGAACTGTTGACCGTCTTTGGTCTATTCCGGAAGACTTTCTGCCAGGATTGATTGACCAGTGGCCATTAGCCGGTTTGCAGGCCAGAAGAAGACACGCGTCTTGTTTTGGTTGGGCGGATATCCTGGCCACTACTACATCAGAGATCTGCTTTTTGAAAAGCCAAGTAGGGAGGCGACACATGGGAGGACTAACGGCGTCCTTAATGAGGGGTTCTAACGCATGCTTACCGTTTAAGTTTTCCCCCTTCATTTCGAAAATCTTTACACCTCATAGCCTTCGTCTTCTTCTTCTCCAACTTTTACTCTCAAAAACCCTAGTTCCTTTTGCAAACCATGGCATCCGTTGCAGACGTCGCCTCCGTTCTGAGAGAGAATGACGTTAAAATACTGTGCGTTGAGTTCAATGTCCCAAAGGAAATCGCATGGAGAGTCTCGGGAAGGAATGACAGAGCCTTTGCTCCTCCAACGGGGCATATCACAGTTTACGAGGCCCACCTGAGGAGCGGCCTTCGTCTTCCATTGCTAGACGATTTGGAGTCTCTTTTGAAAGCCTTACGAGTTCCCATCGCCCAACTTCATGCCAATGCTATCCGGTATCTCTATACTTTGTATATTTTTCTTCGAAAGCGTGGCAAGAAGTTGAGAATGTCGATGGTGAGGGTTCTATTCAAAATAAACCAGGGAGGAGAGTGGATATCTCTCGTCCCTCATTCTAGCCTAAAAATAAGCACAACCATACACGACTCGTTGAAGAACTGGAAGAACCAGTTCTTCATCATGAGCATGGGGATGACCTGGCCCCTTCCGAAGGACTGGGGTCAGGTCCCAAAGGTGTATACGGGGACGCCGTCTATGGCAGAGACAGCGGCCCAGGAGTGATTGACTAAGTTAATCAAGGAGAACCCCTACGAGTTCAAGTGGAATTTCCTAGTTTCTTGGGAGGAGACCAAAAAGGTGAACTGGGGACCGCCATCCCTGGTTCAAAAACCCACGCTGCCAGTAAGGATGATGAGGCCTGAGGACTCCAAGGGCGTGATCATCCGTATGCGGCATACTGATGAAGGGTTTATTGGCCCGCTACCGGAGAAGGTGCTGGAGACGCCTTCATCGTCGTCGTCCCGCATCGATTACGTCGCTGCCGGAATCTGCTGGGGGCCTGGTAGCACTGCAGGCCTGGAGGCGACCAACGAGGATTGGCCAGTGGAATCAGGAGAAGGAGTCATCCTGGCGTAGCCCACGCCGCGAGCGGCTCCTCGTGCAGTGTTGACAGAATCCTTTACGGAGCCTGCTTGCGGGCCAGTGGTGGAGGCGCGAGAGCCATCCATTAGCTCTCCAGCAGTGCAGATTCCTGCTGTGGAGCCAATGGTGGAGCTTGATCCTCCAGCAGCTGCTCTGAAGGCTGCAGTTGTGGAACCTGCTGTAACCATGGATGAAACTGAAAAACTACTGGAGCGCATTTTGGAGGAGGTCGCTACTAGTTCGGCTCGAGAGGATGCTCCTGGTCCACCGCCACCTGGGCCAAGTCTGGAGGCCAGGCCCATGAGACCCGTGAGGAGATTATGGGAGGTATGACTGTTGGAGATGGCCTCCGTGTATTTTTTACTTTCGAGGATTTCTAACTTGTTATTTGTTTGCCTCTTATGAAGTCGAGGAAGCTAGCATTCGCTGTCATCAAAGTGGTGGATCAGTGAGACCAGGTGATCGCCGATAGGGAGGCGGAGATCGCCTGGCTAGATGCCAGGAAGGTGGCTTCGGGGAGCGAGCACCACGAGGAGACTACAGCCCTCGAGGATGTCTTGGCCGGAGTGGAAACGGAGAACGCTGAGCTGAAGGCTAAGGTTGCTCGCTTTAAGGAGGAGGATGATCGAAGCAAAGCGTGCCTCAAACAGCTTGCTGAGCTAGTTGCAACCTTAGAGAACGATTTGAGTCTCCGGATCCGTCCCCACGAGATCGAGGGCATGATGCATGCGCGGTTGTTGGAGGGGATCAACATCGGTCGCCGCATTGCATGTTTGATTTATCCTAATTTCCCAGTGGAGTTTATCAATTTGTCCAATAGAGCGGCGCAACATAAAGATGACCTCGTGGGGGAGCCCCATGATATTCAGGGTCCTCCGCTGCCCCCGTAGCCTTTTGTACTTTTTTGTGTCCTCCCGTGTGTTTATATACGTGAAATGTAATTTGTAACATATTTAAAGCAACAAAATGAAAACTCTTTCAATTTTGTGTCCACTTATTTTTACTGCTCGTGTTTGCATGCTTTGTTGCATTGGGCGGCCAACCGAGTTGGCCGGCTGCCGTTGATTGGTTGCCTAAGAGGCAAGGTTCTTAGGCTTGGCAGGCGGTTGTGTTAATCAGCCTGGTGGTGCCGTACAAGTGATAACTTGGGCAGCCAACGTTGGAGAAGGATGCTTCTCCCTTCGACCGTCGCTGACTGATCACGCTATTTCCTCGTGGAGGAGGTCGTTGCGTATGCTGCGTAAGCCCCCTAAGGTTTTTGACCACTATCGGGCCACTTGGATGATCAAAGTTTAATACGACCGCTAATGAGCTGCCTGGATGACCAGGGTTTAGTACGACCGCTAATGGGCCGCTCGGATGACTAAGGTTCACATTAGGCCGCTTATGGGCCACCTGGATGACCAGGGTTTAGATACGACCGCTAATGGGCCGCTCGAATGACCGAAGTTTAAGTTCGACCACTTATGGCCGCCTGGATGACCAGGGTTCAACGAGAGGGTGAAGACCCTCCCGACTTAGAGGCATTCTAGGTCGAATAACCTACAAAGAAAACACATGCACATGCACATAGGAAGTATGCTAAATAAACACTTATTTTTCACGAAATCAAGACAAGCAAGCGAGTGCAAACAATAATGCGAATGCGTACCTGTGTCCACCACTGGAAGTATCATTTGAGGTGGATGGTGTTCCACGTTCGCGGAATTAGTTTACCGTCCTGGCTCTGGAGTTTGCAGGCTCCGTTTCGTAGGACGACGGAGACGAGGAAAGGCCCTTCCCAATTAGGAGAGAGCTTATTGCGGCCGGCCAGCTTGCTTGTGGTCTCGACGCCTTGTAGGACCAGGTCCCCTACATCGAATTGTTACGCCTTAACTTTTTTGTTGTAGTATCAGGCAATCTGATGTTGGTAGGCTATTGTCCGTTCTCTGACAGTGTCGCGGGCTTCCTCTAACAAGTCTAAGTGCTCCCTAATTTTTTGGAAGTTAGTTAGTGGGTCGAAGGACTCCACCTTGAGACTTGGAAGCCCGACTTCAACAGGGATTACCGCCTCAGTCCCATAACAGAGGTTGAAGGATGTCTCGCGCATTGGTTCCTTCGGGGTTGTTCGATAAGACCAAAGAACGGAAGGGAGCTCATCCGCCCAGGAGCTCCCTGCGTTCTCCATCTTAGTCTTTAACCCGTGGAGTAGCGTTCGATTCGTCACCTCCACCTATCCGTTTGCTTGGGGGTATGCCACTGAAGTGTGGACCAGCTTGATGCCAAGGCTGGTGCAATACTTGGTGAAGCGTTTTTCCCGAGAACTGGGTCCCGTTATCAGTCACAACGACCTCGAGGACACCAAATCTACAGATGATGCTTTGGCAGAGGAATTCTAGGATGTTGTGCTCTGTAATCTTAGCTAGTGGGACAGCTTCGACCCACTTGGTGAAGTAGTCAATGCCCACGACGATGAATTTCCTTTGCTCTGTGGAAATGGGAAACGGGCCGAGAAGATTGAGCCCCCATTGTGCGAAGGACCAAGGGGCCTGAAGGGCCTTTAGATCTGCGGATGGCTGGCGGTGAAGGTTGCTGTGAAGCTGGCAGCTTTCATATTTCCTCAAGAACTCCAACCCGTCTTTTTTCATCGAGGGCCAATAATAGCCCTGGCGCAAGACCATAAAGGCTAAGTTTTTTCCGCCAATGTGTGACCCACAAATCCCGAGGTGGACTTCGCTTAAAGCGTAGTCAGCCTCTTCGGGAGTTAGACAGCGGAGGTATGGAGTCGAGTAGCCACGGCGGTATAACCGTCCGTCAACCACAGTATACTAGCCGGCTGTCTTCTTGACCCGTTTGGCCTTCTCCACATCCTCTGGTAATAATCCGTCCGCTAAATAGTTTGGGAAAGGCGTCATCCAATTTTTCACCTCGAAAATCTGCATTGCCTCTCGCTTCTAAATGCTGGGAGCGTCTAGGATCTCCCGCATGTTCCTCGAATACTGTTCCAGGTTTTTGACTGCAACGGATTTAGCCAGTTGGTCCACCTTCCAGTTTTCAGTTCGGGGAATGTGGATCAGAGTTAGTTTGTCAAAACCCTGGGCGGCCTCCCTTGCCTTTGCCAAGTACTTGGCCAAGAAAGGGTTGTTCGCCTCAAAGCTTCCGTTAACCTGGTTAACGATTAGCTCAGAGTCGTTGTAAACTACTAGTCTCTTGGCAGGGAACTCCTTGGCTAACCGCAATGCGGCTAATAGGGCCTCGTACTCGGCAACGTTATTGGTTACCGGAAAGTTGAGCCTGAGGGAGTATTTCACCTCAAACCCGTCGGGGGTTGTAAGGACCACTCAAGCGCCACTGCCTGTGTCCGTAAACGATCCGTCCACGTGGAGTATCCATTCTGGAATTTCGACAAGCAGTTCTGCGCTTTCTTCGGGCTGTTCCTCAAGGACTCGAGTTGTAGTCTCGATAATGAAATCAGCTAACACCTGTGTTTTCACAGCAGCCTGGGATGAAATTCGATGTTGAACTCGCCCAACTCAATAGCCCATTTCACCAACCGTCCAGAAGCGTCGGGCTTCTAGAAGATGTTTTTCAGCGGCTAGTCCGTGAGGAACACTATCCGGTGGGCCGGAAACTTCCGTGCGGAGAATATTAGCGCCAAGGTCAATTTTTCTGTTCGCAAGTAACGAGTTTCTGGGCCGGTCAACGTTTTACTCACATAGTAGACCGGCCACTAAGTGTTAGAGTCCTGGCGCACGAGGACAAAATTGAGGGACGCCTCAGACACTGCTAAGTAAAGATATAATTCCTCTCCACCCGTGGGTGATACCAACAACAACGGGCTGGCCAAATACCGTTTCAGTTCATCGAAAGCGGTTTGGCATTCCGCAGTCCATTGGAACCCGTTGGATATTGTTCCTCTAAGAGCTTTGAAGAAGGGCTAGTACTTGTCGCTGGACTTCGCAAGGAAGCGGGACAATGCTGCTAGCCGTCCAGTCAGTCGCTGGACATCCTTTACGTTTCGTGGCAGAGCCAAATCTGCGAGCGTCTTGGTCTTCTCTGGGTTTGCCTCGATCCTCCATTGGGAAACGATGAAACCCAGGAATTTACCGGAGGCTACTCTGAAGGTACACTTAGTTGGATTCAGCTTCATGTGATACTTACGGAGCACCTCGAATGACTCTTCCAGGTCGCGGATGTGGTCGCCGGTGACCCTTCTCTTGACGAGCATGTCGTCGATGTAGACCTCCATGTTGTGACCAATCTGTTTTTCGAATATTTTGTTGACCAGCCGTTGGTAGGTTACTCCAACGTTCTTAAATCTGAAAGGCATTACTTTATAGCAGTGGTTGCCCTGATCGGTTATGAACGAGGTATGCTCTTCGTCCTCCGGACTCATCCGAATCTAGTTGAAACCCGAATAGGCGTCCATGAAACTTAATAGCTTATGTCTGGCTGTCAAGTCAACCAGCAGGTTGATCCTGGGCAAGGGAAAGCTGTCCTTTGGACAGGCCTTGTTAACGTCGATAAAATCGACGCACATCCACCATTTCCCATTGCTTTTCTTTACCAAAACGACATTAGAGAGCCAGTCCGGGTATTGGACTTCCTAATGAAGCCTGCGTCCAGCAGCTTTTTCACCTCTTCTCGGATGGCGATCAGCTTTTCAAAGGAGTGGTTCCTCCGCTTCTGCCTGACGGGTTTTCGGCTGGAGTCAAGCCCCAACTTATAGACCATTATCTCTGCCGGGATTCCAAGCATGTCTGCTGGAGTCCACGCAAAAAGGTCAGCATTCCTTCGTAGGAACGCAATCATTTCATCGTGCAGTGGTCTGGTGAGTGAGTCGTCAATCTGTACACACTTCTCCGACTCCTCTAGGTCTAGTGGGATTAGATCCGTGGCTTCACCAGACTGCACTTGCTGGAGGGTTGTCTCGTCCCGATGGTCGAGTTTTCCAACTATTCTAATGCTGCCGCTTGGGGCAATCTATGACATATAACAGGTTCACCCAGTAACTTGGTCACCCAGCACCTCCTCGACACTGTAGGGCATTGGAAACTTCATTTTGAGGTGTGGAATCGAGGTAACCACCCCAAATGCTGTTAAGAACGGTCTGCCCAGTATGGCGTTATACATTGAGGGTAGGTCGACCACCAGGAAGGTGAGCGTTCGACTTGCTGTTTTCGGATACGTACCCAAGGTGACCTCCAATTGGATAGTCTCCTGAACGGGTACAGGCTCGTTCTCGAGGTCGTATAATGGGCCTTCGGCGGGTTTTAGTTGATTCTTTTTTAAGCCTAGTTTGAAGAAGGCATCCAAGTAAAGCAAATCTCTAGAACTTCCATTATCAATAAATACTCGCTTCAGTTAGTAGTCTACACTACCGTCCGAAACGAGGATGGATACAACAAGGGAATCAGCATGGGGGGACGCTACATGAGCTAAGTCATCATCACTAAAACTGATAGTGTTATCCGTCGTGCGCTACTTCTTCCTCCGAGCCTGCTATTCCTTGCCGCCAGATGGGTTTTTAGCAGGTTGGGTGGTAACCATGTTAACTACCCCTGCTGCAACCCGATTTCGGGGGGAAGTCTGTTCCTGCCTTTCTCCTCCAACTGCTCCAGAGCTTTGTCCAGGACCCCTGACAAACTTGGTGAGGTGCTCTCTGCGAATCAACTCCTCGATCTCCCTCTGTAGTGTCTTGCAGTCCTCAGTTGAGTGGCCAGCAGAGCGATGGAAGTCGCAATATTTTGACTGGTTTTCAGAGTCCTTCTTTAATGGTTTTGGCCACTTCAAGAATTTTTCTCCGCGGATCAGCATGAGGACGTTAGAGCGTGTGTCCGTCAGAGGTGTGAAGCTGGTGGGCCTGTAGTCTCTGCGCTCTGGGGGACCAATTCGGCGTTGCTTTTGGCGGGAGTGATCTCCGCCGCTGTATTTCCTTTTTCCCTTTCCACAGAACGATCGAGGTTGATCCGCTCACATAGGCCTGGGTGATGGATTCTGCTTCCCGAAAGGTTTGAGAATTTTTGTGGGCCAGGTGCTTGAAAAAGTCACCATAGGTCAAGGTAGGGATGAAACTGCCCAACTTCATCTCCTCTGTGTTCCGAGGAATCTGCTTGGCCTCCGCCACAAAATGATCCAGGAATCGCCATGGGTTCTCTCCCGATTTCTGCTTGATGTCGGAGAGATGCCAAGGCTGCTTCTCTTCCCATCGGCTCAAGGCCTACTGAGTCAGGAAGAGATCCGTAAGCTTACGGAACTGCTGATGGTGTCTGAAGGGAGGTGAGGGAACTAGATTCGGACATCTCCTTTCAGCGTGAGTGGGAAGCAACAGTACATTACTGAGTCTTCTAACCCTTATAGATTCAGATGGGTGCGAAAGTGATCCAGGTGGTCAACCGGATCACTGCTCCCATCGTATGAGTCAAGGGAGGGCTTCTTGAACTTGGTAGGCTGTGGACGGTTCAAGATTTCCGCTGTGAAAGGAGATTGGTCCAAATCGATGGCGCGCTCTTCATCTTGGAACACACGGTTTAAAATTTTGTCCACTCGCGGATCTGCGCGAGTGGCGTTTGCTGATCTTTTGGAGTTGAGGTAAGCCCTCGACTCCGTCTTGTCTCTGAATGGTTCAGCAGCCGGTTGGCTGCTGCCTCCAGCAGATCTAGTAGTCTTGGAGGCTTACACCTAGACTGCATTCCCGTCTTCGGCCTGAGAGTATCGGGGATTTCTTCTCTCCAGACTTTCACAAGGAGACGTGCTCCTGGAGCGTTCCTCAAGCCTGTTTTGGCCAGGAACGCCGGAGGAGGCTAGGACTGGATGGCTCCTAGGTCTCTCGGGCCTTTTGGCTGGCATCTTTTTCCTCTGGTCACCTTTTTTGGTGGACGGTGCTGGGACGGCTGTCGGAGGAACCGCTTGCAGTCGCTGCTCGTTCTGAGTGTAAAGTATTTGTAGCAGACGATTGTTGGCTTGTATCTGCCCCATTAGTTGCTGAAAGTAGGGCGCTGGCACTCCGCCTATCGTCCCGTTGACCGTAGCACCAGTAGCGTGGTCCTGGTCGGGATTGGTGGCGTCTCCAGCGGGGTCGCTAGCTTGAGCTCTCGTGTTCACCATTGTGAATGTAGAATCAGATGGTGAATGAGAGAGCGTTTTGTGAATTTGTGGTTGGCTTTTGTAAGCGCTTCCCACAGACGGTGCCAATGATGCATCCTCGATCCGAACTTCGAATAGATTCGGGCTGATCCGCTTTTCCTGGTTTCGGCTCCGTTCACTGAATTTGAATGCTGCATACCACTAAAACGAACAGGAGGTCAGTGTGTCGGCGAGAAGTTGTCCCACCAAAAATACTCCGACGCTCAAGTCAATAAACAGCCCTCGAAATATGAGGTCACAGAAACTGATAATTGAGAGAGAAAAAGAGAGAGAAATTTGGAGTGTGTGTATCTCCAGATGAAAGAGAGACGAAGCTGTCTTCTTAAATCTGGATGGTGGGGAAGTAGTAAACGGCCGTCAGAAGTGCGTTTGTATGCCTTAGATTTTTGAGTGACAGCAGAAAATGGAGAAGTGTAAGTCTGTTATCATTGTGGGCGTTGTGTGAGCAAAAGCTTGCGTGAGTAGCAGGTAGCCTTAGTAAAAGTTTGTGTAACCGAAAGCGTGTGTAACTGAAAGCGTGCCTGGAATGAGGATTCCAGGGCTTATTTATGATTGAGAGGGTGATCTTCCTCCTTTGGAAGGAATGATCTCCTGCGTGATTCTTGGTTGGCCTGCCTTTCAGAGTTGATGCCAATTGCCAAATGGATTAAGATAATTTCCTTCCACGACGGTTAGCGACTTTCCAAATTGTTTACCTTCCTTCTGTATTTTTTACCATTGGAGCGCCCCAATTGGCAGGAAATTGAAAAAATCTGGCGCCTTCCTTATGAGAAAGGCGCCGATTTTGTCAATATCCATTTTAGGAGCTAGCAGAGATTGTGGAAATCGCTAGGAGAGCCGTTGCTGGCCGTCTGATGGTTCGTGGACTCAAGTCGGCCAGACCCGTAAAAAGCCTTTTATTTTTGGCCTGTTGTTATAGTGATTTCGGTCAATGCTCGAGTTGACCGCCTGCGCGCGCGTTAGCCGCTTACTGGAGTCCAGATGGTCAACGATGATGTTGACCGTCTTGGGCCTTTCAAGCTTTGGGCCTTCACATCCTGTTGAGCCATTTTTAAGTTGACCGTCTGGCATACCATTTTGGGCCTCCGTTGACCATGGGCCAGCCCATATTCCGGCGTACTCATCAGAAACCCTATTGTAAAAGTTGAAACATTTCAATGTATACTAGTATTAAAGGCCAAAAGGCCTAAAAATCTCTATTTAAGGGAATAAATTCTTAAAATCTTTTTCCATATTCGATTATTACCCTATTGTTATTAATTGTTTGTTTATATTTTTGCATTTTCTCTAACAACTTTCTTGTACTTTACGAACTCGACACTGATATAAGTTTTCTCATTGCATCTCGAGACCAACCCGAGCACTTAAAAGTACTTATGGTTTAACTTAGGTAGCATCCGTTCCCACGAGGACTAGACACGTTGCATGATTTATAACTATAAAAAGTTAAATCGTAATAGTCTGCATTGGTTTCACTACCTCAAACAATGTAAATACTACCATGGTTGAGCATAAGATGCTTTGGCCTTGTTTTGTTTGATTGCACGGCATTTGTGATTAATTTGTCTAGTTATAACACTGTTTAATAATATTATTATT
>JAODPA010150780.1:0-13905 GCA_025585075.1 Nepenthes mirabilis
AAAATAAATAATAGTAGTTGATTAATGAGATGATGTCATATTATTAATAACTTTATTTGTTTATTGGATTACTGATTTATTGAGGGAGACGCGATACTAATAAATTAATAGAACAACACGTTCACGGTTTAATCAACACTTAACTGGCTGTGATATCATTGCATTTGAGGGGAGGCTTCTGTTCGAAAACAGTCGGTCTCATCTTCTACATTGCTGTGAACAATCAGTCTCCCAATCGGCAATCGCGATGGAAGGAGAGTATCAAGTGGTAGAAGTGATCCATTCATGGTCTGCTCCCAGATCTCTCAGTACCAGTATCATGTATTCTTTTGCTCAAGTATTCTCTCTCTCACACTCTCTTGACCTTCTCTCTCTTTTTATATTCTTCGTGACCTTTTGCGTCGATTATTTCATCAGCGAAGGTATTGGCAATTTTATATATCTGACTAATAATTCAGATTCAGCATTGTCTGCAGTCACTGTGATTTACTTGCCGGTTGGAACTTGTTTCGTCGATAGATTAACGTTGTGCCATTTAGGATGATCTGACGAGTCAATATTGACCGAAACTGGTCTGCCACCGAAATTAGACGCGAAACGTGTAGTTCTTGAATGTAGTAGCGTTGTTTATATGTTTAGTCCTCTGCTACAATGTAGAAACTTTGTGCTTAGCTTTATTGAAGGTGCAAATGTAAATAACTCTTCTTCTTCTTTTTAATCAATTGATTAAACGGTAGCATATATGTTCTTTCTGTCACCTTTCCTGTCTGAGTAATCTGAAAAATGTCGCAGTTTATGTAGCTTGTAAAATCTGATCGCCAAAAAAAAGTAGTGAGATTTTAATTATCACTTTTATGTGCATAGGTTGTTTATTTTCTGTTTTGCTTCAGTCCAAGTAAGTGCGCTCTTGCAATCTAACCATTCAAATCTTCCAACTCCATCTTCTACCTTGCAGCATATAGAATCTTGGATGGAAATCTCACCCATCACGTAGGGTTTCCTACGGACACACTAAACCCGACGGAATCCCCTCCCTCAAAGGTAGTGGGGTGGGAATGCTTTTACGTCACCTTCCACCTAACGTACCTCTACTTAAAAATATCATTTTATGTAATTATTTTATTCTTTATAGTATGTAAAAACTTGTTTATCTTAGGTACAATATCATTCATTGTATGCTTATATAATTATTTTATTCTGTATTATATGTAAAAACTTGTTTATCTTAGGTACAATATCGTTTATTATACTATTAAACCGGGTTACCCATCATATTCTCGCCAACCACCTCGCAGATTGATTACCCACCACATTTTTTGATAGGGTGAGGATAGTAATTGGAAAACCTATCCGGCCTGGCCCAGTCCCATTCCTATTAGAATCTACTTCGATATTCCAAATTATAGGACATGCAACATATGCCATGCAATTTTATTTTTATTGTTTTTCTGCTATGTACATTTTCATAGATCTCAGATGCCAGACTTAGAGATTATGCTTACCTCTATCGATCCCATGTTTTGCATTCAAATGATGGTAATCTCATCCACATTTAAATTTGGGTGAAACACGCCGTTTGCACATAAATTCAAGAGGCACCGCCACCTAAGGTTTATGATCCTTTGTCCTAACCATGCCTTGATAAAGATCCGTTAGAAAAATTATTTGCCGGCCAGAAATCCTTGTATGATCTTTACTTTCTTGGAATTTCACAAGTTTCCCTGATCAATTTTCTTTCTAAAACTGATCATTAGTGAAGTACACAAGTAAAACTTTATTACTCATTCCGCTTCCATCACCAACAATTGCTGCTGTTGATAATTGTTGACCAGCTGCTTATCATCAATGGCCACCATCTGCCAGCCTAGGCATGGAATACCAACTGTATGGTTTGGCTTATTAGATGTCATGTGCTGGTCATGGCACACAGATGGATTTTTCCAGTCATCAAACAGGCAATCAAACACCACCAAATGATTGTTAAAACTTAGTATAGTGGACTGACATTGGTGGTTGCTAACTGGTCTTTTACTCACTGGTTCTTCCCAGATTTAAATCAGCAAATACGTTTACTTTTCTTCACAAATGAAATCTGAAACAAAAGCTATGCAAACCATAGAAAGAGCTTCTTGAAGTTGTTACAAACATGAATAATGAAGGCAATTTTGTAAGGCCTTAACATTTTGGGGCATGAGCATCCATGTCCATATGAAAGCAAGTCAAATTGAATCTCCTTTATATATTTGCTTTGCTGTCCTACATATACTAATTTACTGTTCAACATTTCTGTTCTGGTTTTAGCGGGATGACACAGAAGTGCTTGATGAACCCCTGTATGCATATTTTCT
Source organism: Nepenthes mirabilis (assembly GCA_025585075.1). Classification (NCBI taxonomy): domain Eukaryota; kingdom Viridiplantae; phylum Streptophyta; class Magnoliopsida; order Caryophyllales; family Nepenthaceae; genus Nepenthes; species Nepenthes mirabilis. The sequence goes on from JAODPA010150780.1 coordinate 2,349, forward strand.
TCGGGTCACTGGTGCAGAGAGACCCTACCGAGATCAGCTTCTATCCAAAATGGTATGTGAGATGTTTGTTTAAAAATTCTTCCTTATTGTTAGTCATTGTTAACAGAAATGAAGGAATCAGTTGTGGGGAATTTTTATCATGCCTGAATTTGATTTAAATAGTCTATTAAGATGATATTTAGATATCAAGAGATATTAGTATGACTTGTGTATTCTATATAAACTCAGTTATGGTTTTTTTTCTCTACTTCATAATTTCAACTTCATATCATGGCAGGTTAAGTAAAAGCTTCTGTTGTTGGTAGGCAGCAAGAAGCTGCCTGTCCATCCATTGCTGCTTATTGTCAAAGAAAAATCTCCCTCCGTGATCATGGCTACACTACCATTATAAGCCACAAATGAAAATTTTGAGATTTTTCTATCTCATCATCCATGAAAAAAAAATGATTGGAAGATGTAGAACATGAATTTCAGTTTGAGGACTAAATGAAAGTCCAAACCTTTTCCCAAGAGGCAAGCCCATGGAGGCATTTCTTTTAGCTAAAAGACTTATTTTGTTCATGACTGTCTAATTAGCAAAAGACGAGTCCAAGTTTACACGGTGATATCCTCCAAACAATTGTGGATATATAACAGGTTTTTCTCTTAAAGAAATACAGGCTAAAGGGTTCTCTTGGATTGTACTGTCTGTATACTTTTAACATCTTGTCAGACCAAGGGTAAAAGAGAGAGGAGAGAGTGATTGACCATAGTGAGAGGATAAGCCTAGAGGGTCTTCCAACAAAGCGTTGGGAACTATAGATGCAACCTTTGAGGGATAAAAAAAGTAAAGATTTGTGAATTTAAGTGTCTTTCTTAGCAAGTTCTTAGTATAACGCCTTTTCAACCTCTTTATTCTCTTTACCTAAAAAATGGAAAAGTTAATCAAAGTTGAATAAACATGCCAAGTATATCCTTTATGGCGGGTAGGCAATAATGTTGAATTTTTATCATGATCTCACTCTGAACTATGTTAACTACTATCTTTTTATTGGATGCAAAACAGAATTGATAATTTATCATGTTCTTCTACAATGTTTTGTAGCTATCATCTCCTGAATTACCTTTTTTTTTTCTGAATGTTTTGACAATGTGATAGGAATCTGATGGAGATAAGGTGATCAAAGACACTATTTTTGGTCCTGGGAGAAAGAAATATCGGTTTTGCAAGGTAATGAATGTTGGTTCCCAGTCTCGTAGCATAATCTGGTGTTTTTATAGAATACGTACTTTATTTCAAGCATAATTATGAAATTTGGTTTTGTTGGTTATTCTACAGCTTTGTTCGCAAAGTTGAACTGTTAAGTCAAAAATGCAAATGTTAAATTTTCAAATTTATTCTACTTGCTTTTATGTCTGTGTGATATTGTTATAAATAAAACATTGAAATCACTTTTTCATTTAGCTCTCAGCAACATTTACCACCATTACTTGTCCTTTTATCCGTAAAGGAACCATATTTCCATTAACAAGTATATGAATGGCATACAAAAGGCGCAGATATATGCATTTGAAGGGTTTAGTTGCAGGTGTTTCTTTGCTCATCTCTGCAGAAAATTTTACAAATAAGTCAACTTGGTAAGAGATACCCTTTTATGTACTTAGCTCAATTTTTGCTGTCTATACACTCTGCAGCATATAGCAAAACAACGGACATCTGGGTTGAGTGGAGATATAATGAAGAAAGGAAAGCACTTCATATTAATACGAAATCCTCTTGATATATTGGTAAGTTTTTTTCTTTTTGATGACTTGACATTAACTCATTGGATTTGTCAATTGGTCTGGTAGACACGAGTTCACCAAACTTCCTACTCTTCCACTTTCATTCATTGATTCATTCATTTTTAAGATGAGATATATTCTCCATTGACCATTCAATATGCCGTCTTAATTTTTGTTGTTTCATAGGAAATTGCAGAGACTATGCAGCATTTGTCAATTGGTCTAGTAGACATGAGTTCACCAAAGCCCCTACATACTGCTTACTCAGGAAGATATATTCTTCACTGACCATTCAATGTGCCTTCATAATTTTTGTTGTTTCATAGTAGATTGCAGTAACCATGCAGCATTTAAATGGGGATTCCTTTTTGCATACGTCAGAAGCATGAGTGATTTTTATTCCTCCAACACTAATCAATGATTGTGGTTTTGTGTATTTGATGGACAGCCATCCTTTGAAAATGTTGTGCCACCATCATTCTCTGAGATTGGTTTGGCAGGTCTTGCCTCCATATACATTGAGCTCTGTGACCTGGGGAAGCCACCACACATTATTGATGCCATGGAACTTCAACAAGATCCTGAGGTTGTTCATAAGTTGAACTACATGTTTATTGTCTTTTGCCTAAAGGACATAAGTGATATGTTGCTGATATACTACATTTATGGGGCTCTCTTGGCCATCATGTTCAACAAAATGGGTATGAAATATGGAATATACTACTTACATGAAAAGGGATGTAGTTAATTTTCATGGCATGGAATTTACGCCTTTTCTTTTCTCATTAGTAATGGTCAAACACTTGTAAGAGAAGTGAGAGATAGAATATTGCCCAATCTTTGGTCATTTAAATTTTGTTCCTGGAACTTTCATCTTTTCTCTTCGATTATGCAAACATCCTTATTGTCACCCCCTTTCATCTTTCCCTCCTCGAAGAAAGACAACCTTATATAGACGAATCTTGGGTTGTTCTTCCATGAAACAAAACCATCTTGACAAATAGTTTTACAAATGACTTTTTACTTGACTGATTTGCGAAGTGAGTGTGCCTGTAGTGATTTTTGAATTTTCTCCTTTGCAGGTGGACATCATTCACCGTCATTCTAAGATTACATCTTTGTTATGTTTAATGACTAGTGACAGCGATGCATGTTTGGGGACGAAAAGATCCTGATAATGCAACAGGCTATTTGAAGCCTTTAATTATGTGTGATGGAGGAGTTTGAATTGAAATGGTTGAATAAATCTCAAGGATATTGTATTTTATGAAAGGAACAGATCTCTTAGGGATCCTTTGCTCCTAATTTTTCTACTAGAGATCTATATAGATTGCTAGCTAAATAAACCAAATTAAACTATGCCTTCTTCCACTAAGTGGGCCAATCAAATTGATTTGTAGCCTCTATTTAGTTGTAGGCCATATATCCTTTGGTTGCTCAAAATGTGAAAGATTGTGTAATGATTTTTTTGAACCATGTTTTGGTCTTGCTACGTGGCTTTTATTCAGCATGGCTGTCAGTCTCTTATATTTTGTTTTCTATTGATGCCACCCTGGCTCTCTGTTATATGATATTATGTCACACCTGTTCTCTCTTTGTATGTCTACTCATCAATCTCAACATTTTCATCTTTGCTGCAACCAGTTTTTTGAACATACTGGTAACTGGGTACTTAGCTGTCCAATACCTCTCTCCATATAGTATGATAGGCCTCATTGACACATTATACAACTTTCCTATAAGTTTGAGTTGTATACTCCAATCATGCATGGTTGTAGCACTTTTGCATTTCATCGAACTTGTTTTGATAATTTGAGTGATATCGCATTGATTGTCTATCTTTTCGAACCATTGGGGGGAGATATTTAAAATAATCCCTCTGTGATAAGGATTAGTCCCTATCCCAACCTTCCAATCCTCCACCTTTCTGTTATAAACTTGCATTTCATGTATTCAATCTCTATCTGCTAATTCTAATAACTTTACTTCCAAAGTTTCTATCCAAGTACCTAGCTTTACATTTTCACTCTTTTCTGTCTCGTCCACCAAAGTTATTTCATTTGCAAAAAGCATGCATTTTGGTACATCATCTTGAACGTTCTTGCGAGTAGTGAGTCATCCACAGCAAGGAAAATAGATATGGGCTTGAAATTGACCCTTGGTATATTAACCTATCCTGATTGGAAAAGCCTTGATTTTCCTTGCATGTTTTTACAAAAACACTTGAATGTATGATGTAAAAACTCTTTTCTTTCCAAAACTTTTCCATAGCGCTTCTCTGGGGACTTGATCTTATGCATTATCTGAATTAATAAAGACCATATGAAGGTCCTATTGCTCTTGAATTGCTTTATCATATATCCTGGCAATTAGATAGTTTCCATTGTAGACTTGCCTGTCATATTTCCAAATTGGTTTTGTAACACACTCGTGTTTCATCGCAGTCTCCTTTTGATCGTTCTTTCCCATTGCTTATTTTATTACTCGTCAATTTAATTCCTCTATAGTTGGTACAACTTTGTACATCCTCTTTGTTCTTATAAACGGGTGCTGATGTGCTCTTAAATTGTGCTTGCTAACATCATAATTGTATTCTATCATTTCTTGTTATCTTGAGGTATATGGGATTAATATACACTACGAATTGGACTTGTATGTAAGTAATATTCGTTTGATATTACTCCACTTTATCTTGGTATGCAGGGTGCTTTACGTGATCTTTGTGAGGGGTTGAATATTCCTTTTCAGCCTGCAATGCTTAAGTAAGCTGTTAATATACATGATGCTGGTTATGCTTCATAAATTGTAGAATTTCTTTTTGAGGATTCACTTCAATTGAATAATTCACCCCAACCCACTCGAATCTGCTTCATATTGTCCAGCCAAAGAAGTATGAAATCTTCTTTCACATTTTTTCGAAATGGTTTGCTGAATCTGGTTCCTTTGATGTATGTTTTGTTAAATAGCTGAAAATTACTTAATTAAAACCGAGGTACCTGCTATGTTGACGGATTATCACGTGGGTGTGGTGGAAATCTGGCATTGCATTGGGTTTTAATTTTACATTTAAGATGGGTAACGCCTGTGTTGCATCATAACAATATTCTTCACTCATTGCCCAACTATTGCTATGTTGATGCTGTTTTGTTACTGAAGCATGGTGCTGTTGAAATTAATATACATGAGAAACAATAAGCTGAGTATTGTCTGCTGGATTGAGTGAATTGAGAAAGGTGTTGTATTTCTCCTTTTTTTGGTTGTAGAGCCCACTGGTAGAGATCCTGTAATATGCATGTATGCTTGTATCAATACCCACATTTAAAAGGTTTTTGTGTTCATTTGTTCCACAACTATAATCTACTCCTTTTCACATATCCTATTATAAGAATTATTGCCTCATTTCACGTCTCTGGCTTCCTAATCTTTTGTGCCTGACTTTCACACTTCTCCTTTGGATGTGTCCTTGTGTTAAAGAAATCTATAACATCTTTTTCTTAGCTTATTGGGTATAGAAAGATCCGGGAAAAAAGATATCCCTGTCAATCCCAAGACTGTCTTATAGAATATTCTTGGAAAACGGCACAAAGAAAACAAATTATGTACTCAAAATTTCTTTATGTTAGTCCAAACAAAGCAATGTCGCTTTCCCTGTTCATCTCATCTCTTCAACAACTTGTCCTTCACACATTTAAGAAAGTTGTCTTTGACAAATTCATTAGTCACCTCTGCTCTCAAAAGAAGGTAGTCATTTGCTAATGCATCTAAGAATAAGTGATAATGCACCTGATGTGGTTTTTATTTGCTCCTAAATTATTGTTGCAACTTTTAAGCTTGCATGTTTTTAATTTTTGATTTGATCTTTTTCCCTCAGATGGGAAGCTGGCCCGAAGCCCGTAGATGGCATTTGGGCCCCATGGTGGTATGGAAGCGTACATAAGTCAACTGGTTTTGCGCCACCAAATAAATATCCTAAGGTGCTCATTAATAATTTCTGTTTTCACAAGATTACTGATCCGTGTCTTGTCTTTGAACTGTAAAAGAGTTAAATTCATTTTCAAGGATCTAAAGACATCTTACTTTTTGCATGAACATATTTTGTTTTTGCAAAACTTGTCAATTCTTTTGGAAAATGTGTGACCATATACGTGGCTGAGATGTTGAATTTGGTGTCCTCTAGTTGAAGTTCGGGGGAGATGAAAAATATATCTAGTTATTGTTTAAGCTTCCTGACATGCTTGGCTACTTTTTACTGTGTCTGAAGAAGATTAAGTTCTGTAATCCTGGACATTCATCTCAATGTAAGATTAGTACTGTGTAATAACTATTATATGGAATCGTGCATGTCATGTTACCCTTGAATGTTCTGGTGCAGCAGATGCTGGTTTGGTGGGTGTATCTTGGTGTATAGCTTCTACCCCAAACCATCTTGCTTGTTGTTCATATTCATTGCTACTATTGTTGTAGCATAACATTCACAAATTATTTATTCCCTGCGACAAAGTTATATTCCATTGCCATATAAATCAATGGATGAACCTTAATGGGGGTTCATCCTGCATTAAAGACCATCTGGCTAGTTTTACGTTTTTCACTATTACTTAGACTACAATACAAGGTTCAACCATCATCATTCGCAGAAATAATCTTTTGTCATATATTTCATTGTATTCATTGTTTCTCAGCTCTAATTTTGTGTCATACATGTAACAATGCCTTCATATACTGATTTAGCCATTTCTTCTACTCTGTCAGAATTAATATTATTGACATAATTATTTCATCTTCTGCACAACCCCTATCTGTGTGCCCCATATCCTTTTCTGCTTTAACATTATCAATGAGTTTGGGTTGACCAGTTATTGCTGATCTGTGTATCTGCAGTGATTACCAGTGAATTCCCAGAATTCTACAGTAAGTTATTGTCATTGTGTCTGATTGACTTATTTTGGTTGCTAGATCTTTATTGCTCAGTAAATTTGTTGACAACAATTAAATCTGGATGTATAAGGAGAATTCCTTGTTGATGCTTTCATCCTGATATCTACAGTTGCCTTAAATGAGGTTGTAAATTAAATTCTTGTCCATTTACTATCCAGTTTCTTTTTCCATCGCAGCTCTATGATCTATTTTATTTATTGTATTTTTACTTATACACAGGAGACATCTAGCATTGTCAAATGTTGAATGGTAGGTTTTGTTGGTACACTCATGCTTCATAATTGTATTTAATCTTTTACTATTGCCTTCTTTTCAGCCATTTCCACCATCTCTCTACCACTTGCTGGAGGAAAGTCTACCTTTCTACTACTTCCTCAGGCGTCACGTTAAAAGTTCATCTTCCCTTTTAAGGTCTCACTTACCTCCTCCCAGTCTTCCTGTCCCTGCAAATGAAAAGCTGCTTGCATGGGTTGGTGATGAGATTCTACCTCGTGAAAGTGCTAAGGTACTTCACATGTTAGACCGTTTTAGGTACATTTACTATGAGAACAGGCCTCAGATAATGTGCCTGAATGTGCAACCATATAGCATCTCTCGTTCTTACCCGTTACCTGTTCCAGGTTTCAGTGTTTGACTCAGTTGTGCAAGGTGGTGATTCAGTGTGGGAGGGACTTCGAGTGTACAATGGGAAGATATTTAAGCTTGAGGAGCATTTAGATAGGTTAGTCAAATAAAATGAGAAGTTTGAGAAATATTTATGTATATGCAAATGCATTTGTTGAATTTGTGATGGAACCTACTTTATGATTACCTCTGCTCTAAGCAATTTATTCAGTATTGTATATAAAAAAATAATTTTGATGTGCAGTTGGGCAATTTAGACAAACTGGGAACTTGTGGTGGAAACTACCTTATGATTACCTCCGCTCAAAGCAATTAGTTCAGTATTGTATATAGAAAATCAAGTTTGAAGTGCAGTTAGGCAATTTAGACAAACTGTGACATATGCAGAAGGCCCCCATATTGCAGGGATTGGGAAGTTTAGAAGTTTGTAGCCCTTTCTTTATATTATGGAGAGGCTATTACCATGATTGACTTCCAGTTCACAATGAAGAAACTACTGATTGACTTAAGTCTCACCCTCTATAGTGGGAAAAATGACATTTATTGCATAATAAAAAGGTATGAAAGACCCCCTTTCTCCTACCCTAAAAAAAAAATAAATGATTTTACAAAGTAAGAAGGATTTCTTATGTTTCTAGAATAGCTTTGTCCCTTTCCATGTATGGTGGAAAGGCTATTTTTGTGACTCGACTACTGTCCCAATAATGTAGCTTTACCATTCGCCCAATTACTCCCTTGGATTGGGAAAACTAGAATTTATCCTATAATAAATTGAGAAGGCCCCAGCACTTTATTCCAATGAATGAAAAGAAATAATAATGAAAACAAAAGGTCCCATCTGTTTCTAGCATATATTGTAACTTATTGTCTCCCTTTCTGGTATCTCCCTCATTCTCATGCATTCTCTTTCTCCTGAAGAGTGATGATTTATTTGGGAACCTGCAAGACAGTTCATAAATGAGTCACAACAAGTATTCTCCACTCTAAAGAATGCACAATTCTCTGTGCACATGTTCAGTGTTGGCGCCGCACCTGCCTATTTCTTTGGAGATGTCTCTTTGATACTATGGTAGTGTTTGAAACTTCCCATCTTAGAAGTTAAATTTTGGGCTTTCGGTTTGCATGTTGGTAAAAAGTATGAACATGATTGACTTTTCAAATACTTATGGTTTATGTTTGCCACTAGGGTAAGCCTTTTTTTTTCTTTTTTCTTTTTGTCGTTGTCACCATTGTTTTGGGGTGAGGGGTAAAAGTTACAATTTTTACATTTTAAATACTGTTACCATCTAACCTAAAAGGTGATTTGTCTAGCATTATTATCTTTCAGTTGCAAATACATCTTTGTTTTGGAAATTATATGATCATGAATGTCTTTGTCTTAGAATATGGTATTCTGCACATCGTGACATAGTCATTCATGCATAAATTATATACAGTACAGAACTTGATAAAAATATATGATAAAGTCATGAGCCAAAAAATATGTTGTTTTCTCATTGCTCTTGTAATTCAATTTTAGGAATCCTTTGGAGATTTTTATTTTTGGACCTAATCAACGTGGCTTTGAACATTTACCACCATATAAATCAATCAAACTCCCAAAATTCTTTGTATGATCCTGTGTGTTTTTGGTATCTTGTTGATAAATGCTGCTACACAGTTTAGCAATCCAAATAAAAAAAAAAAATAGATACTGCTATTAGTAGTTGAACCCAGAACTCTCCCGTATAAACAAATGCTGTTAGTAGTTGAACCCAGGACTCTTTCATAAAAACAAATGCATCATCTAAGCAAGGTGAACATAGTTTACAGAGTCATATTTTTCTTTGAAGTTTTAAAATCATCAATCAAGGCTTCTATTCTCAGTCATCTAGCATGCTTGACTTCTGAGTTACTCTATTTTCAGGCTATTTGACTCAGCAAAAGCTCTGGCTTTTATTAATGTTCCAACACGTGAAGAGGTGACGTCCTGCCAGCAAATAATCATTTTTATGATCACGTTAAGTTTTAGAAGCAGCTATTCATGCCACTGTCATTATGTTTTGTATACATGCCTGAAATCACAGGTGAAAGAAGCCATTTTCCTAACTCTTATTAGGAATGGTATGTTTGATAATGCGCACATCCGCCTGAGTCTGACTCGTGGCAAGAAGGTATGTTTTGTTTTCTAGCTGCTTTCCTATGTACAAGGAATTCTAGTCGTTGTAGCATAGTAAATGTTGTGTGTAATAAGATGCAATATGCCAATTTTAAAATGGCATGGATCACAAGATGGTATTGACAGCAGATAACAACTTCCTTGTTTATCCTTGTCCTATGTTGTGCTCTGAGCTTGAAACCCAAGTGTATGACACCATATAGTACTTCATAACATCAAATATCTGTGTTTGATGTTTCTAAATGTCTAATTATTATTTGAGTTTACTTGTCACAAAATATCTAGCTCCTTCAACTTCTGCTTGTGGGGTCCATTGATAAATGCTGTAGTGTGTCCTGTCCTGCTAAAACCTCTGTTCTTGCTTTTGACTGTTGCATAAATTTCTTATGTGCAATATGATATTCATTTCAGGTTTCTTCTGGAATGAGCCCTGCATTCAATCTTTATGGGTGCACCTTAATTGGTATATTACTTTGTTATTGTTTAGCAATATATAACTATTTTATGGTTATTTATTAGATATTAAAGAAAGCTTCCTCTCTTAGTCTCATTACTTATTCATGCCTGCATACTTATGTCATATCAATGTAACCATTCCGCTGGATTATGAAGTATTGATATGGAAGATTAATGCGTAAGCACATTCTCGCTATTTACATGGGTGACCGGTTACCTTGATAATTTTGATGATTATTTATATACAAGGTGGGCAGCCAAATGATCCTTTGGCTGTCACTTTTACACTTATTACATCTTGCCCCATATATGGTTTAGGATTTTTTTACAGTTCAAAAAGGTGATACATGTTCCTAGTATAGTTTTTGCTTGTAATTAATGACACGTAGAACTCAAAGTGCTGGTTTTTAATGGAACCTGGATGATACTGAGTTTCTAGTCTTCCATTTATTTTTCTTAATTCTGCAGTTCCATCACTTCTTTTTTTCAGGCAGTTTACTTTCCTTGCTATTATGCTCATGTGTGTAACATGTGAAATATCCGAGGAAAATTTAGTTCTCCCCCCTCCTCCCAACATTATATATGCAGTTTGCCTCCTGCAGTTCTGCCATCTCTTCATCATAAAGGGTCTCTACACCGGGTGTGTGAATTTACTGTGCTACTTAAGTGTATGTTTAGCTAGCCAAGAATTTCCTTTTTATCTGAAGTTGTTGAGAATAGCAGTTGTGTCTTGGGTTTTACCCTGATTTTGTTTTTGCAACTAAAAATTTCTGCACTTCCTTCCTAATGCAGTTCTTCCTGAATGGAAACCACCTGTTTATGACAACACAAAGGGTATAATATTGGTGACTGCCACTACCCGTCGAAATTCCCCAAATGTAAGATTAATGTTGTTTTAATTCAGCTGGTAATATGAGAATACTGTAGATATAAAGGTGTGCCTGGCCCTTATTGTGTTTCACTAGAGTCAACATTGTGCTCCAAGTTCTAACATTTGCATACAGAGTCTTTAAATGTGATAAACTTGGTAAATTTGTTGCTTCATAGATAAGACAGTCTGTCAACTTTCATTATTTCTATGTACCATTGATGATCACTTTATCTTTGCAAGTTAAATGCTAGACAGATTATTCAAATTCCTCTCGGTTTATCATTTTATCCTCAGCACTAAGCCTGCCTTAGACATAATCCTAACACCTTAGTTTCATCAAGCACTAAAATCAGTTCAAACAAATTTCCTCATTTTCCTTTTACTCTTTTTGGTGGGGAGTAATGCTATTCCATTGTGACCTAAATGTGATTAGTCCAAACCATAAAAACAATCTCTTTACAATATTTGGGTAAACCTGTAAATAATTGACTCGCGCCTCAGATTCAACGATGTGAGAGGCATGTGCATTAGGTCACCTATTTTATTGCAAACATTTGTTTGGTTATTTCTTGGCCAAGCATTTTTTTGGTTTATTTATGTGAATTAGTAAATCTAATATTCTATGACGAAGTCACTATGGTTGGTTGCCTATAAAATCAAATATCAGCCGATACAATTGATATAGGCCAATATTGACATATATAAATCAGTCTACTATAATTTTGCCATGATTTTATTAATATATG
>JAODPA010150780.1:13925-41411 GCA_025585075.1 Nepenthes mirabilis
TATTCTGCCACAATTTTATTAATATACAAAATATTTTCTTTAGATATACCTGTTTATTCTAGTTATTTATTTGAATGACATGATTTTTATTCTTTATAACAATATATATACACAACATATTCATGCGTAATCGATTAACACTAAGAGTAAAGATTTGTCCAAGTCATACAATTGAAGAAGCAATTCAAAAGTTGAAAATAAAAGTATTGATTATACATATTCCAAATTATCAAAAAATATCATCAAAGTTCCTTAGATGTCTAAAAATTGTTGCCGATTACTCAAAATTTTAGCAAACCTGAAACTTAGGGTTAACTTTCTAATCTTCATTAACCATTCGCAGTTGTGGTTGATGTTACAATCACAATTCACTTGACAAGCCGCTGTCTATTACTCAAATTTTTACCACTTTTATACCTTAGGGTTAACTTTCTAATCTTCATTAACCATTCACAGTCTCTCTAATGATTAGGATTCTACCTGAACTGGAACTGATGAAATCCCTACTAGTCACCGTTGTTGGCACCTTTTCAAAAGATTCGAGAGATTCATTTTCATGGCCTACTTTCATACCTCAAGCCCATGCGAGGGAATCAACTTAAGACTTTCCCTCTGAGATAGCGAGAGCCCTTGTGCAGATGTTCTTGTTACTGTTTGTGCTTTTGTTGTACTAAAAGGAGTAGGAGATTACGACTTAGGGCATAGCTTAAGGAAGCAAGTAATCTGTGGGAGTTCTATGGTGAAGGACTACGTGCTGCTAATGTCATGACTATCACGATTCACCCAACAGGCCACGACAGCAACATTGTTACCATGACCATGATTTAGAACTATGGGTTTGTCTAACAAACGGTCAAGACTCAAGAGAGCTAAATAAAAGCTCTTAGATCAGCACATGAGATCAGAAAGCGATTTGAATGAGAGATGAACATGTAGCAACCTCATATAGAAGTTGCTTCTAGCAGAAGAATCCCTGTTGTTAGCAATTGGTTCATGGTAGTCTGTATGTATTTAGAGTGCATATTTAATCTATCCTTATCTTTCTATAATTTTTTAAACAGCTGCAAGATGTATGAGCTGCAAAATATTACTTAGCAGTGAAGGCCAGAGAAGCAGCAATGGTTGCATACCCAGAAATACTATGGGTATTGGTAAACCACCCTATAAGAATCTGGCCTGAATTGCTACATTGACACCCCCTCCCCCAAAATAAATAAATAAATAAATAAGGATGGATGAAAATATGGGAAGACCATATAATAAATCAAGTCTCCTTTTCTAATATTACTGTCAAAGGAACCTGAATTTGTGACCACCTGGATGCTTCTGACAGCTTTGCTTATTTCTTTCAGTTTAAGTATTTCTTTAGAATTTGTCATCTGAAAATTTAGGCTGATCCAGCCCCAATAAAGAAGAAGAGAAAGATGGGAAATTCCACCCATTTTCTGTATTTAAGAATCCTTATAATGTTTATGACTAAAGTTCCTGAATGTTTGCCATATTGAATGCCTTTGATGTCTTTGCCTCTCATTTTTTACAGATTTAGATTATTTTTCTGATTGGTTGTTCAAAACTCAGGCTGATCCCTGACTGACTGAGATCATGAATCTTAAATTGATTCAAGCATTCAAGTACAGTCTGTTTATCACCTTTCAATGCACAATTTTGATAGAAAGATCACAATAGTTTGTTAGGCTTCTTAGATAATTTGTTGCTCTAACAAAATGTTGCTATACATCTATTTTTCCTCCTTGTCACTTTCTCTCAAGAAGCTCCAAGAGAGGGAGGCTATTGCAGGGACAGGGAAGAAGATAGAAGGGGAGAAGAAGCAGCAGGAATGATAAGGGAGGAAAGAGAAGAGACGGTAGGGAATGGGAAGGAGAAGCAAGGGGGAAGAGAGAGACAAATAAGCTACAGTTATGTTCATCATATCATTCATCAATTGCTACTAAAATAATAAAATTAGGATGTTGACACTCTATTTTGATGTTGACCGAGAAACAAATATGATTTCCGATCTATAATGAAAAAATAATAAAAGAAATATACCCTTCAATAGTTATCATTGATACTACCAAAATTAAACTAAGTATGAGAAAATAGGAAAATAAATCTAATAAAATAAATTGATAAATAAAATCTTCAGGATGTATTCATCAGAAGCTTTCTAAATGGGCTGAGAAGTTTCCAGAGGTGCTTTCATATGAACGAGGAAAGTGATGTTTTAATAAAAGATTTTTCTAAGCCTAGCATTGTTCAATTTCATTATTGTTATGGTATTTTTTGTGGATTCACAAGTGTCACAATGGCCACATCGTGTGGTACAATATTTATGAAACATTGATATTTATGTCTTCTATTCGTTTGTATGACCTTCCTTTTCTCTATGCTGCTCAGAATTTGGATTCAAAGATTCACCACAACAACCTTCTTAACAATATACTTGCAAAGGTAAGACTTTGCCACATTACTTTGTACTTACATATATTACAAGCTCTTTGATGGCCTATCAGCATCCACAATTATACTATTGAAAAAATTGTTAATCCATTGAGGAATGTTGTCTGTTTGAGCTATTTTCAGCTTCTCTTGAGTAGTGGGTGTTTTTTGTTACATTTAGGGGAACTTGTTAGAACATGGCAGATTTTTCTGTTGCCATTCATTATTTTGTTAGTTTGACATTTTACTATGTTAATTGGTCACTTTGGGTCATGCAGATTGAAGGAAATAATGCAAATGCTGATGATGCCATAATGCTTGACAAGGATGGTTATGTGTCCGAAACAAATGCTACAAACATTGTAAGAATTGGTTTCCCATTATTCTGGATCTATTTGTTTGTGAAGAAAAGAGCTTGTTACGCCATTGACTGCATTCATGCTGAGACATCCTGCACAATAAGCGTATTGGTCATTTTTGATGATATTATGTAAAAGAGGAGAAAAAAATAGGAGAGGAGAAACAACGAGAGGGGGAGATAAAGGACCAACTATTTCATTGTTTGAATAAACGATAGAGAGATGATTAAGGAAAACAATATTTTATTTGTATATCACTGAAGTTTATTCACCTAGTGTGCTTTTTCACAGGTATGAACAGATCAATAATTTCAAAATATTATTATGATAATCCCATCATTTCTCTTTAAAGCTTCAACTTTAATTAGATTTAAATTTGTGAGTTACGATGGATTTGAGGTACTTTCACTTTCCTCCACCCTCATTGGTAACTGTTCCAATATAGGTTGCAGCTCCCCTTACTCCCTCACCCTGTTCTTTTGCATGTAATCTTGTCCATTCAAGTTGTAAATAAGGAGACCCATTTTGCTTTGTTGGTTGTTGCTGAACTCTTGACATGTATGCACACAAGTGTCCTCCCCCATTATGTTGGCCAACGACAACAACGAATAAATGGTTGGGTGGTTTCCGCACATTAAATTTATAGTAGATCTAGCAGAAAGGTTGACCCTGCTTGCTGATGAATGAGTAGTTTCCATAACATTCCAGACGAAAATAGTTCACCTACAGTGTGATCAATATAAATAGAGAGATGCTCTGCTTTCTTGAATATGTCCAAGTCAGTCGCATATCAGCATGCTTGTTATGATGTCATTCTGGAGTAATTGTATTATGTATGTTTAATGCCGTCCTGCTTAATATATTTTCATGTGTATTGCAGTTCTTAGTGAAGAAAGGCCGGGTTCTGACACCTCATGCTGATTACTGCCTTCCTGGAATAACTCGAGCAACTGTAAGTTGTGTAAAATTAGCATTCTGGAGTTTAGGAAGTCTAATCTTACAGGAGGATACTTTGAACTTGTTACTCTAACTTTGATGTGATTGATTGACCGAGTATTTTTGGGGGTTACAAAATCCTTTTGCCACATCTTCCTGTAATGAAATTTATCTCTGTTTTTCTGATAAAGATATTTCGGATTGTCTGAACCTGAACCTGGTATATCTGCATCTTTCATGTTGGTAAAAAGACAGAAAAGAACATAAAAGGGAAATCCATGCATGAGGCTTTCATTTTGTGAGGTCTGGGAGGATCAAATGTGTGCTAACTTTTCTCTTGTGAAAAGAGAATATTTATGTTTATTTGAACCAATAACCACCTAATCACAGTGAAGCAATTCTACTGTTGCGCCATGACTTAATCTCATAACATGTGAAGCTAGTTATATGCTGAGCTTACTTGAGTATTTATTAAGTCTGAAGTGCAACTGAAAAAATAGGGGGAGTATTTCATTTGGTTTCTATCAAAGTAGTTGTATTACTTCTGATAAGCACAAAGTTCTACCATTCATCTTTAGTTCCATGGTGAATAACACTGGATAGAGTTAACTGATCCTATTTGTGCTTTATCCCAGTCATTAGCTGCACTGCTTACTAAATTGACTATTCCATGTCAGCTATAACACCAAATTACTTGCAGAAAATTATTTTGAAATTGAGAAAGCTAGATGACTAAAAAAGAATAATGCATAGAAGTCTGAATTAGGATAGTGTGACCACAATATTATATTTCATTTATGTTTTGCATTCTCCCCCTTTTCTTACTCTTAAGAATACAGTGAATCTATTGACCACATGTATAGATAATCATATGTTTTTGGATGGTGCAGGTCATGGATCTGGTAATGAAGGCTGGCCTTGTTTTGGAAGAGAGGCGAATTAGTCTATCAGAGTTCCATACTGCAGATGAGGTATGTTAATTGATATTTCTCTCCTACCAGGCAATTTGTGGCCTTCAATTCAAGTATGTAACTGGTAACTTGATGCCTCAGAAGTGTGGCTTAGTGTTCAATTACAAGCTTTAAGAAGGGTCATATATATACAATTTTAATCCTGCGATCCAGAAGATGATGTTTCCGTCTGGACTCCAAATTATAATGGATAAAACTGATGGTTAAGTCAAGGCTCTAATTTGATACATTAATTTGAAGTGAATCTTGGTTGGTGATGTCTCTTAAAATTGTAATATGATATATCCCTTAGTTCTGATTTTGGTGTTTGGCATACTCAAACACAGTCAATAATCTACGATCACTCTCCCTGCAACCCCTTGACAACTTGGCAAGCCAACATAATCTGATTTAACCAAATTTGGGTTTTGGGGTTGCTATCACTTCTACTAGGCTGACAGCACTCATTCAAGCTACTCTTCGATTTTCAACCGAAGAGAAGAGAAAAACAAAAATATCAATTGCTAATTAGAGTAAGATAGAATTCTAAAATTTTTGTTGTAATCTAGTAAATATAATAACAAATAAGCAATCAAAAAATTTGTAACTATATTTCTGATTTCTATTTTACAGTATTTCGTTTACTTATATGATTCTCTTACCCTAGACTCCCATTCTAATTTTTATTTTCCCCTAGATTTATCAAGGGAAATAAAATTCTAATAAGACTGCTACTTCTGTTATCTTTAATGAGTACCGAAACTATGTATCCTATAGTTTTATTCATTCCCTTGTGATGTAGGGAGGAAGGGGAGGGGAAAAGTAGGGAAGAAAGATAGATAGGTAGAGACAAGAATAGAGATCAGAGGGGTAGAGATAAGAACAGAGATCAGAAGGGTAGAGATAAGAAAGAGAGGAAATCGAGGGAGGAAGGGGGAAGGAAATCACAATACTCAATTGCATTAAATTTCTTAAGTATTCATCCATATATTAAATAATAGAAGTAGGGTTCTTATATAGAGAATCCAAATCTTAGACTAAGTTCGAAAGAAATATAACTTACTAACTAAATATGATTTACATTCCTAAAATAAAAGAAAATTTCAATCAAATAAAATCGCAGTATAACAAAAGCAAATGAAATTATAATATTTCAAATAAAAATAAATGGAATTAAAGTAAATCNCTCTGACTTGTTGGCATGCAGTTGTGGCTGACAAATGCCCCACCAATGTACATATGCAATGGGATAATTTCTAGCTGTCTGACTAGCAAATGTCTCTTGCAAAGGCATTTTTCTGATTGGAATATGGATGAAAATATTGGTATTGGCATTAATTGTGACCATATTAGTATCGGACATATCGAATAATGCGTATCGGTATTGAATACATGGGAAGAACAACAATTTTTGAGAATTGTAAGTTAATAGGACCGTATCAGCAGATATATCGTGATATATTATCAATATGACAACATATCATAATATTGTCGCAGTATCGAAAAATATCGGTGTTGGGGGGCTCCGATTTTGATATATATCGGCCAATATTTGTGCCTATGGATTGGATGCTTTTTGAAATTTGCTACATATTTGAAGTCACCAATGCATATTTTAAGGCAGATGTTTAGTCGTAGATTGCTTGATTACGAGTATTTTCCCCCTTCATGACATTACCTCCTATTAATCCACATTGCTTTTATGTTATAATTTTTATGAATATGTGATTAATTGCTTGAGAACTAGTTCTGAACTTGTCCCTGCTTGATTAAAGTACCAATATAAATACACAGTTTCTTCCTCTTTCAAATCTTTACTGTGTTAAGATCCATTTTAAGACCGCGATGACACTTTTTCTCCTGCAGGTATGGACGACAGGGACTATGGGAGAGCTTAGCCCAGTAAGTACTTTTTATTCGGTCTCATCTCTCTCTCTCTCTCTCTCTCTCTCTCACACACACACTCACACACACACACACACACAAACTGAATAAATGATGAAGCAATGGGGGCAACTTGGAGTGAATCGATTATAGCCATCCTCCTAGCCATCTTGCTGATCAATTGTTCACATCTGTTCACACTATATGCCATGTGGCTGTATTGGTGGATCATTTTAGGTCATGTCTCAAGATAAATCAACTTTTCTTTTGTGCTTTAATATGTGAAATTAGTGTAACAATCGTGCAGAGGTCGCCATTGTATCAATTAATGCTCTTAGAAGATCAATTAATGCTCTTAGAAGCTCCTCAGCATACTAATGAATCTCCCTTATGTCTTTTGGTCATGGATGGAAATATTAGTATCGCATTCGGTCATAATCGTATCGGTGTTAAATATATCAGCCGATATTTTGAATTTCATTTGATATATCATGATATATCTCCGACACGGCAATATATCTCGATACTATTACGGTATTGAAAATATATTGTTTCGGGGGCTAAATATCGATATTTATCGATCGATATATACATCTATGCTTCTGGTGTGATTATTGAAAAAGTTGCTTCTGCATAATTGGATTAAAGCTCATATCTTCATTGGAGTCTTCCTCTTAGCTATATGGCTTCATGTAGATGCCTCAATGTGTGAGGCTTGTATATCGTAAAGGGCATAATATCGTGACCTCCAAGTCACAATGGCGTACATTTTACCAGGTTGTGAAGATTGATGGCCGTGCAGTTGGAGATGGTCAGGTGGGGCCTGTGACTCGACAATTGCAGAGTGCATACAAAATACTAACGCAAGACTCTGGAGTGCCTATACCGACCTACCGCAAGGCTTGAATGCTGATTTAAAGGTGTGACTTTGATGTCTAATGTTTCATGCATCTCTGTCAAATTCTGTTGGTTTGTGTTCATTCTTCACCTTTAGGCTTGGCACATTCCTAGTTACAGATCAAAATTTAATCTGCTATTCTCTTTTGAAAATAATAATGAACAGAAGAAGAGGGGAAAATATCATATTATGCTCAACTTTTCTATTTTCTTTCAATTTTCATTCGTAAGTTTTGCTTTAGTACCAGTTTTTTACATGGTAAAATTGAATGCCAAATTGATCACATTTTGAGACATTATAGTACTCAAGAGATGTCAAAAATCTATCAAAATGGATTTTGGATGTTCCATTTTGGAACTTTTTACTCTCATATACATAACACATGACATCGAAATAGATTAATTTAGCAATTGGTTATTTATGGCTTTTAAGAAAACGGGTCAAACTATATCTTGTTCATTCTAATTCTGGCGAGTTTCATATCCGTTCCTTCCATGGACATATTAAAATGAATTGATGGAGTTGATTCGAAAGTTTCACGGTGTTATGTAATAGCATTTCCACCTATGTCACATTAAAAAATGTGAACGAAGTTTTTGTTCTCCTTGCGCATTGCATCCGGGCTTACTACCAAATAGTTGGTTAGAAGAAGGAAAAGTTTTCGGGTCTTGAACCATAGATTTTGGTGGCTCAAATTGGGGAGTTTGGGGTGCCTTGCTTACCAATGGCAAAATTGTTAGTCCAAAATTGATCTTCTATGTGAAATGTACGTCACATAAAGGCCGAATATAAAAATAAATTAAAAATTAAAAATTAACTTTTTTCCATTTATGGTAATTCTAATTGCTCAAATTTCTATAAGTTTTTTATTTGTTTAAATCTTCTAAACCTTAATACTCCTCAATGACGTATAAATATAGTATTTGACTTTGGGATCCGAGTTGAAGCACTACACATATATAAATATTTTTCATCAAAATATTTTTTGGGTGGTTACTATCTAAGAGAAAAGTGGATGAGAAAGTAGATACCCAAAAATCAGGTTATATGGACAACTACTTATTAAAATTCAAATAAATTGTTAAAAAATAAAATAATTTTTTATTATTTAATTTTTTTACCAATTAGTCACAATGATCACGAAGAATCTTAGCTGTAGGATTTCAATAAAAAAAAAAATCAAAATCAAAACCTTCTCTGTGCAGTGATCAGCTGAACTTCATGAGCTTGGGAGCCACAGCCAACAGCCTATTCAAACTCTCCGGCGAGAACTTCCTGGCAAACAAGAAGCAGACATTGCTCCTCCGGCCATTATACTCGCAAGTGCGGTTGCTCCTCAATCTCTCCAACAGCTCAACGCTCACCTGCGCTCGGCGGAACTTCGCCGGGTGAGGCCCACCCCTCGACCAGTCAACCCAAGTCAGACTCCTGTTCGAGTTCCTCCCCCAAAATCCGATGCTGACGAGCGTCGGCAGGTAGTGCTCGTCTCCGTAGCACGAGTTCTTGCAGAACCTCTGAAACAAGTTGATGTACTTCCCATCCGACACGACCTCGATCGCGAGGCGTCGGTCCATTTCGAACCACTGCGAGCCCTTTCTCCACTGGGAGAGCGCGATGTGGCGCTTCATGCGAGGGCTGTACCGGCCGCGGCCGACCGGCCCCGGCAAGTCGTAGGCCTCGACGTAGGTCCTGTCGGAGTTGATGAGGTATGAATATACGGTGGAGAAATTGTAGAGCGGGATGCATGATTCGGACAGGAGGACGAAACGTTGGTTTGAGAAGTCGAGAAGTGCGCTGGCCAGTAACCGTCGCTCCGCTTCGAGCATGCTGAATTCGCCCCACTTTACCCCCTACATTTACGAAAATGCCATAAGCTTTGTCAACCTCAACAGCTCTCATTTTTAAAATGAGAGCTGTTGAGGTTGACTAAAAATAATGTGAAAATACTTGAAATGATTATGAAAAAAAATGATATGTTAAATAACGTTATTGTAATTTCATGGTGTGTAATAATTACGATGCAGTACGCAATCTTTTTTATATTATAAATTATTTAAAATAATTAGCCATTTAAATTATTCACCGTGGTACACGATACTTGTTCGAATTAAATCAAAAATTAAGAAAAAAATATATCATATCATAGGTTCGGTAAGTCCGACCCAAAAAAGAGGTCCACAAATAAAAGCCCAATAAAATTCAATCGGAAGCCCTTACTGATTTAGTCCAAAGATGGCCCAGGCGCCGCGGTTAATTTCGATTTATATTTCTTATAACTGGCAGGAGATTACATGAATGAATATAACGGGCAAGTATTATCACAACGGATCCAACATTATAAAAGGGACCCCAGGGAAAAGAGAAGGGAGGAGACCAAAAAAGAAGGAACAGAAAAAAGGAAAAGAGACTTTATGAGGGTATTGCCCCCTAAGTCCTTCAAGAATCCATCTTTCCTACCGAGTATCCGATCATCCCTCAGGAGTAACCCGACAATATCTAGGACGGCCATACAATAGGGAGCGCATCTAAGACGCTCTTCGATAGGGAGCGTATCTAAGACACCCCTCAATCGGGTGCATCTCTGAGCCATCCATTAATTCGACGTATTTCAACGCTCAATCCGCCGATACACGTATTCTCATTGCATTTTTCTATATTCTTGGAAAGACTTCTGATTTGATCATCGGAGAATATACGGTGGGAGCAATTCCCACCGTCCTCTAACATCTCATTTTTAATTGTACTGTGTAGGGTTTAGGTTTGAGATTTTGAAAATCGGATCCACATTAGATCGACTAAGTGCGAAGATAAGATTCTCAGACTCTTAATCCGTAAGACAACCCGAATTCGTGATACGCAATATTGGCACCGTCTGTAAAAAGTGACCAAAAGGCCCGCTTTTCTACCAAACAGTATAAAAACAAAACTGATTAAATATTAAGATTTATATGAGCGCTGTTGTCAAGGAGTCTACTCCTCATTGTCTCGTAAATAGTCATAAATGAGATCGGTCGACGCTCTTCATGAAAGAAATCAATACTTGAATGTATAATACATCCATTCTAGGCTCTTTGCGCCCAACGTGGTCATCGAAGACTAAAGGCTCCTTCTTCAACCGCCCACGGCAACTTCAAGAAGAAGAAATGCAGAAAACGTCGGGTCTAGAAAACATACATGCCTAATATCCAAATCCAAGCCGGCCTTAACAATCAGATAGAAGGCTGACTAGACCTCAAATTGAAAGATGAAGGCCTCGAGGGGCAACATCCTTACCACTCCCAAGATGGATAGCGACTTTTTTGATTACAAAAAAGTTTATGTAGTATTAAAGGACAATTTACTGTTCGGACCTCTACTCGCGAGCTATCTAACTAGAGCAATAAGCTTGGCGTGAGGACACAGTAGGGCTAGTCAGAAAATGCCATGTTGGGGGCTTTCCAATACCAGTCTCTAACACTTGAGGGGAAAAAGGGGGAAGAAGAGGCCACTCTACTCTGAAGGATTAATGGCCTAATAAATTTCATAGCGAGAATGGCCACAGAAGACAAGACCTGAGCGTGATTAAAGAGCTGACCAAATGTAAGATGATAAGAAGCCATATGCCAAGGAAAAGCTGAATAAAGCATTTATTTAAAAAAAAGAAGAAGAAGAAGAAGAGAGGGGACAGAAGGAAGAAAAGCCGGACGCCCATGCATTTCGGTATTTTCTCTCTCAAAAAGTTGGATAGCCAGGCATTCCAGCATTTCCTTTCTCAAAAAGCCGGATAGCCACGTATTCTAGCATTTTCTCTCTCAAAAAGCCGGATAGCCAGGCATTCTGGTATTTTCTCTCTCAAAAAGCCGGACAGCTACGCATTCTGGCATTTCCTTTATCAAAAAGCTGGATGCCCGTCCTTATCGACATTTCCTTTCTAAAATTATCGGACGCTAATCCTTACTGGCATTTCCTCTCTCAAAATTACGGCTGCAAATTCATTCCAGCAATTCTCCACTGTGGAGCCCAAAAGGAATTTCGGCAATCATCCACTGTGGAGCTCAAAAAGCATTCTGAAACTTCTTCTCACAAGCAACCAGCAAAATTTGCACTCCGAAATCTTCTTTCATAGGCAACCGGAGGTGGATCCAATCCGGAATAAAATCCGAACCAACTAAAGCAAGATCTATTCCAGAATAAAATCAAAATCGGCTAAAGTGAGATCCATTCTAGAATAAAATCCAAATTGGTTGAAGCAAGATCCATTCTGGAACAAAATTCAAACCGACTGAAGCGAGATCCATTCTGGTTTAAATTCAAATAGGCCTAAGAATTCATTCCGGCATAAATTTGAATCGGCAGATGCAAAAATTCACTTCGGCAAATTTCATCACTTTGGATTTGCCGCCCTGGAAATTCTACTCCGGCTTTCTTCCATTCTAACAAAATGAAACCATTCCAACCTTTCTACTATGGGAATTCTACTCCGAAAGTTTGTTCATTCCAAAATTCTCATCAATTCGGATTCTCAGTCCACTCCGGAGGTTTTGTCACTCAAGAAATTTATCCGCTCCGGAGGTTTTGTCACTCTGAAAATTTATTCACTCTAGAGTTTGGCCACTTTGGAAGTTTAGTCACTCTGGAAGTTTAGCCACTCCAAAATCTTATTTACTCCGAATTTTGTTCACTCTGGAAGTTTGTCTACTCTGAAAGTTTGGCCACTCCGATGTTATAATCCACTTCAAAAGTTTGGCCACTCTGAAATTTCTATTCCAAAAGTTTGGCTACTCCGAAAGTTTGTTCATTCCGAAATTATAATCTACTTTGGAAGTTTGCCCATTTCGGAAGCTTATTCACTCCAGGAGATTGGCCACTCTGAAATTTTCGCCATCTTCTGATCTTTCGTGTTCAGTTATATTATGTAGGGTTTATGTTTGAGATTATAAGGATTGGATCAATATTAGATCAACCATGAACGAAGATCAGATTCGCGGTTCTCTAATTGATAGAACAATTCGAATTTATGGTACGCAATGTCATATTTACAAAATTCTTTCTGGGTTTTGTCCAAGACTAAAAGATTTTAATTTCAATATTTTGTAATCATAATATGAACTATGCTCCTGTGGATCTGTGTTGCCAAAAATTTAGTTAAAGTTTCTCTTTTCATTTTTCCTTTCTTTCTCGAGAAATGTGTTTTCTTAAAATTTCTAACTCAAAGTGAGAGAGTAAAATTTTGACAAATATATTAATAATTAGATTTATAAATAACAAAAAAGTAAATAAAAATTGAAATTCAATACAAAAAATGAAAATTTCTCATCTCTTCTTCATCCTCTCGCTACCTCTATGACAAAAATTTCTCTGTATTAATTACCTCTATGATTATGAATATTATGCTGAGGTTTAGCCGCAGAGCTCGATCAATAACGAAGATGAAATACTGAATTCAATTCAGGAAACTATAGATAGAGAGAGAGAGAGGGAGAGAGAGAGAGAGAGATTAAAGGAATACGAATTACATACTAACCTTGCTTGGGATTCTACGACCATGAAACACTGAATTCTTTGGAAAACTTTGATTGTAAGAAGGATGGGGATGCACGTAAATGGAGTATCGACCTTCATATCCATGGAAGAACTTCTCCCAGAGGGGAGAAAGCGGCAGCGGCCCTTTCGTCAAGAACATGAATGCGATCTTCGGGACGAGTTTGAATGGATATTTTCTTACTCTGGGAACCATGGACGCTCTCCAGAGCAACTCTTCATCCTCCATGTGGTGCACACAGGTGGAAGCCGGTTTGTGATGACTTTCCATCGGACTGGAGGCAGGTGGTGGTGGAAGCGGCGGTGCAGTGGTAGAACTGGCGGAGGATTGGATTCGGGTTGTGGTTCTGGGTCCGATGGAGAAGGAAAAGTAGCGGTTGTTGGGGAAAGAATTCACGAGTGTGGTTCCAATGACCATTCCAAAGCCAAAGACGAGGAAACAGAAAATAAGGGTGTGGATGGGTTGTGATGTTGGGGAAGGAGGTCTCTGTTGCTGCTGTTGGCTCTTCATTACTGTTATTCCAAGCAACCAGGAGGGAGGAATCGGAGAGAAAATGAGGCGCTGGTTGTCGGTGGAGGAAAGAAAATTTAGGCTGAGGAAGGAAGCTGAGAGAAAATGAGGCGGTAATTGTGGGTGATGGGAGGCGGAAAGAAAATTTATGCGTGAGTTTGATTCTTGCTTGCCGGAAAGAAGAAACCTTTTGCAGTATTCTTTTCCTCTATTTACCCTCAAAAAAGTTCGATTTTTATATCAATGAAATGAAAAAATAAAAAATAAAAACAATAATTATTATAATTATTCTCNGGAGGCTCTTAAATTAAATCTTATAAACTAAATCACATACAACACAAAAAAATAATAAATTTTTAAAGATTAAAAACTAATTTTTTATTTTATCATTCGACGCTCAAATTAGATGATATAAAACTCTTTGACATTAGTCCATCTCACCACGGCCGTAGCATTTAGTTTGATAGACCATATCAGCCATGTTCTATAAGACAAACTATCTTCAAATTATCCTCTCCTTAAAAGTCTCAGGGCACGATCACTCAAAGGCCAAAATCTCCTCTATCAATCTTAAACATTTTAATTTGACTAATACTTTATTGACTTAAATGTAAAGAATAAACTTAAAAATTATTTCTGTACATTTAAGCTCCAATTTTGGCGCGTTGCATATCAAATTTAGTTAGAAATTCCACTAAGTCTCATTCAAAATCTCTCAAATTGTAACTTTCTGATTCATAATGCGCATTAGAATACTACATAGAAATAATGAGTTGGATTGTAACAAATAGAAGGTTTAGGCAGATAGGGCCTGTGATTCATATTAATTTACATGGCAAATAAGTCATATTAATTTAATATTATAATAAAGTTTTATAGCTACACCCTCCAGTTGTTTAATTGTGATTCAATAACTGGAGTAGCAATTTGCCTTCAAACTGTATTCACAGACGATTACTTGTGATTTAGAGGCCGTGATTCATCCTCGGCCAGCCCTAGTAATTCCCCAAAGAAATTTTTGATCGATGAGGGCCAATCGTAAAACAATGATCCCCGGGCCACGAGAATAGCTGAAGCTTCATCTACTGATTTGCCCACAACTTGCTTCCCACTGTCACTCTGCACCATTATGCTCTTGCTGCGGTCCATTGTCGATGATGCTTCCTGATCTACCAGGTAAGGCAGAATGTGCTTTTTCATATCGCCCTTTGAGATCCCGAGATGATTCCCAGACACACTGACAAACTTTGCCCTTCCTGCGTCATTAAGTGTTTTTAAGCCAATCCAATCTTCAAAGTATAGATTTGTCTGCAAGAAGGATACCTAACATCAATCCACTCTTTGTTTCAGAGAGAAGTAAGCATTCTCCGAGAATTCGAAATAGCAAAAATCATTTGAACATCCTTAGTTGGAGTGAGCATTAAGATGTTCATGGATCGGCAGGGTATTTCCTTAGATTTAATCCTGAGTTTCCTTGAAAGGGTGATTTTTATGCCAAAGGGGCACCTCAATCAAAGTGTCTTTCATCACCAGTAAAGCTGTTTACTCTTAATTAACTCGGGCATTTTGGCAAGCACTTGAAATGCAAAATTTTAAATAGACCAAGTCTGTATAGAGTTTCCAAAAATCAGAAACTAAATTCCAGCCTCCTGCATTTCTGATCATTCCACAACCATTGTAAATGCTTTATACAGGTGTAATATAAGAAGACATTCATATTTTTGGGTTGCTGAGAGTTACAAGATGATTTTTTGAATTTCACGGGGAAGAAATGGCAAATGAGATACCATGCTCTACAAGGACTGGTCACCATTGGTGACAAACATGAAAATTCTTTACTCTTTTTCAGTGGTTTCTACCGAATGGTAAGCATCATACAATAATACTGAACTAATATGCAATCCAAAGACAGAAGGCAATAACCCACAAGGGGAAGACCGCCATGCATGTTCTATCAACTCCAGCAATAGCTCAACAATATAACTAATTATCATTGAGATTGGAAAATTCAATACACCATAATTTCCTGGTATTACTGTCAACTTGCACATCATTCTAACTAGGGTTATACTTAATATGCATTTCATGCATTTCGTTCAACTTCTAATTAATTTGAAATCTAAAGCCTCTAAAGTCTCCACGTGTAATTCCAACTTCTACTTTCATCTATTAAAACCATATCATTCACAATATTATTACACCATGGAGTTTTATCTTGGATATGTACAGTAAATTAATTCATTACTAAGGCAAATGCATATGAACTTTAATGCTACTCACTCTTTATGCAAACTGGAAATAATAGGAAAAACCTCTCTAGCTTCTCCTACAGTTGTTACGCTAGCGCATAAACCTAAGGACAATGTTTCTATGGAAGTAGAAGCTATGAACCACTTCTTACTTTAGTGGATACATTGTAGACAGAAGGTTACGGATATGCTCATTCGGAAATGGTGGACACTTCTTGTACAGTAGCAACTAAAAATGGGTAGTTTCGCATAATATAGATAGAGTGTAAATTTATAATTGGGCCTTTACCAAACAAATCAAACCTAAGTTTTTTCACATTAAATGCAATACTCTATGCGTTCCTTGCCTTCATTCAGTTTATTGGGAGTTTGTGTCCTCTATATAGCCCAAATGAGTATGCCTGATAGTTTCCTTTACATTCGTATTTGGACTTCCTTTGCTTCTTATACAACAAGCTCTCACATACCTTGGGATGAAATGGATCCTTGACATTGGTTCAGACAATTATACCAAGAAACTCAGAAGTTCAGTTCTATTGCATGTAAGAATTTTTAGCTTGCTAACGGTGAAGCTCATGTTTTTTTCTTAGAAATTGATGACATCCATATTGTCCACTAAATTGTCATTATATCACAAGAAAATAATTATATAAATTGTCACAAAAGAAAATAAATATCAAATGGATGGCATGTGAGCTGAACATTATGTGCCAAAAACATTCCTCAAAGGATTGGGGAGGACAAATAGATGAATACCTGCTCTGGAGTTAATACAGGACTGAAAGCCCCATCTGGGTAGTATCCGAACCATGCAGTTTCTTTAGGTATAAGAACAGTATCATGCTCAAACTGTAAAGAAATAAATGGATCAAAAAAAACCCTCAACTGTAATTCCTTGTTTCGGAAAGATGCCACAGAAAGGGTGTTATACTCAGATAAAAATTTACCATTATAAGCACCAAATTCTGTAAGCTGCTGAATCTTTCCTTGTAGGTTGAGTTTCTTTCACCCGGTAGTTCGTTGTTAAGCCTTGGAAGGAATCTACATTTTTCTAAATAGGCAGGGAGATTCTGAAAAAAACAAAAAGGGAAAATTAAGGATCCAGATATCCATAGTAAAAGCAAAAAACGCAATCATGACAGTAGCAGTATTATGGACAACATCCTTAAGAATGGAGCATCAACAATAATAAACACCCCCCCCCCCAACTCCGCACATTTGTCAATGCGTTTTGAGCAAAAAGCATGGTATGCTTCAGCGTCATATTTCGGATAACAAACAACTGAGAAGAACAAGCATTCTGCAGAAACCACGAGGTTCAACATTAAACTAACCATAAGATTTCTACAGAAAACTCAAGTATCCAACAAATTCATAAATCCTAATAATTGAATGAGCAACTTCACAGAAACATTTCTCACATTTGGGAGTTTGAGATAACCACTGGGAGCCAAGTGAGCCTGCAAATGCACAAATCAAATATGGCATGTCAGTTCCTATTTGGTAACAGGCCAACTGACCATTAAATATTAGCTGTGACAAAAAAGTCACCCAATTAGGGAAGGGTCATAGCCCTCTAGTGGAGAAACTCTCATATCTACCAACGATTAGTATTAGAGATTGGATGAATGAATATTAGATTATATTAAGTAATTGAAATGACTATTTGGTCCCTATCAGTCATCAACCCAACTTCTAATCCTAGTTATTACGTGGATATAAGATCCTCCAAATGTAAGGACAATAACATCTCCCCCAATTAGGTGGCAACAATTTCACATGTTAAAAGATAACCAAATACTAGTAAAAACAAACTAAAGGAGCTTAAAGAGAGGTGCATACTTGCATATATTCCGTGTAGATTTCTGACTTGATAAGTGTGTCAACAATTTTGCATAAGACGCCAGTCTGAAGACGGAAAATGTGAATTAATAAATCAGGCAGAGGCCAAGACACAGATAGCTCATATCTCCAGAAAATGGGAAAATTGCAAGAGATAAAATGTACTGGGTTAAGGTGGGTGGGTTACTTTGGCTGAATGAAGAAATGAACTTAATATGTTGAGTATCAACAATTTTCTCTATTCAGGGTAAGCTATAATAGGTTGGAGACCAGACCACACATCATAAAAATTACGGCCATAACAACTTGAACCAAATACTTACAATAACCACAAGCATATATGAAACAAACTTGTTATATAATTCTACCCATTTGATGGGGGTAAAATCAAGGTAAACCGGAAAAGTAAACCTGTAACTTTCCCCCCACCCTTTAATGGCCTGTTTGCGCCAAACATGGGGAGTGGAAAAGAATAACGGTGGAAATATAACATGGGCAGTCTGCTATCTTGATCCAATCTCCACCCAACACTACTTCTAGCACCACCTGCAGCTGTCAGATCACTATTGGCAAGGCTGGCGATTGCAAGCAACTCTTGGCAATCACTAAACCCCTACTGGCCATCGCTGGACAGAACCTAGGTGACCATTGGACCCCTTTGGCAATCCACATTGCTTAATTCGCCAGCAATGAATAAGTGGATAGCCATCAATTGCTAGTGGTGGTAGGTTATTCCCCACACCATGGTACCAGTATCAATATCGGTCGTAGTTGTATTGGCATCAACCATAATAGTATCGGTCATATCAAGTGATTCATATCAATATTGTGCGTAATTTCTTTTTAATCAGAACCTTGGAGATAATATCGGTTGAAATCAGCTAGTATAATAGAAAATATTATTTATCGGCTAATATATCACAATATATATTACAATATATCACTGATATGGCGACATAAGAGAATTTCAAAGCTATATTTGAAGAAAAATATTTCATGCCATGCTCCACACACTACGACACAGCACAAACAAACCGCAGAACAGGGAAAATCTTGCCCAGTCCTGACCAGGGGCAGACGTTTTTGCAGACAACAATTTTATTACTCCTTGCCATGGCCACAAAGACAAACTGAAGGTTGAGGGAAATGAATACATATATAGTATGCTAGAAATAACAACTACCAAAGCAAAGACGATGGAAAGTTGTTTCAAATGGTTCAGGAACTTGAATACAGAGTGCTATCATATTCTAAAATACCTTTTAAATAAAANAAAATATTTCATGCCATGCTCCACACACTACGACACAGCACAAACAAACCGCAGAACAGGGAAAATCTTGCCCAGCCCTGACCAGGGGCAAACGTTTTTGCAGACAACAATTTTATTACTCCTTACCATGGCCACAAAGACAAACTGAAGGTTGAGGGAAATGAATACATATATAGTATGCTAGAAATAACAACTACCAAAGCAAAGACGATGGAAAGTTGTTTCAAATGGTTCAGGAACTTGAATACGGAGTGCTATCATATTCTAAAATACCTTTTAAATAAAAAATGGAAAATCTATGTACATTAAAATGTAGCGCAATTAAGAAGTAACATACCAAAAAAAAAAAGCAACAGAAACGAGGAGTTTGACAGTTAGAGTAACTCTAAAATTTAAAATAAGAAATAATAATACCCACAGCAATTTAAGAGTGTCACTTGTAGAAGACAAGATAAGAAAGTCATATTCAAGATGGTTTGGATAGCTAAATCATAGGTCAAATCATGCATCAATGAGAAAAGAAATGATTTGGCTGAAGTTTAAGTTAATAAAAATGGAGGCATAAGCCCAGAAAAACTTAAGGGTGAGGTAATAAAAAGGATTTAAAGTTGATGCTACTTGAAAAGTTTTAATTTAAACTGAGATAATTTAAAATGGTTGACCCCATGTCATGGGGCCTAAAACTTTGCTGTTTCTATAGAATAATTAACAAGAATAACGATAAAAAGCCTCCTAGGGGAAAACCCAAAATTTTGAGCCTTTGATTTTAACTAAGATGTCTCCAGCTTAAATCCAACCACCTGTTGGAATGGCAAGTGAGATTTATAGGATGGGGGAGGACTACCTTATTGCACAGTGCTGCAAAAGGCTCATTGGCTCCGATGTGCTGAAGCTAATAAAAAAATAATGATAATATTTTTTTTAAATACACATATATTGCCGTACTTTGAGAAGTATTTGCAAGTTAACAAACTCAAATACAGAGGATGTGGAAAGTGGCAAGGATTCTTGTGTGTCGGACAAATAGTGCATATTTACATCATGAATGTTCAAATGAATGGTTAATGGGAACTATGCAACCATTGTTATTCCAGTGTATTAAATGCAAAATGCACAAGTGTGCGCATGGCAAAGGCAAGACTCTCTGTTTTCCCAAATGTTGATCAAATGATTCATATAGTGAGATTTTAAGGTATAACCAAGTCATCCCTAAGCAAAAACAACAAAGATTTCATCACTGCAAAAAACTGTTGGCTCATTTTTATGATGGGACTGCAAAGAACAGAAATACAGCATAAAATTCAGAATGAAAACAGAATATTGCAAATAAGAATGGTTCAATGGTTGCTAAATGGTAATTTGACATTCTCCACCAAATTCATTCTATTTCTTCATTTGCATACCAGTTCCCTCATTGCATATAAAAAAATGAATGATTTTCAAATTTCATCGTTAGCAACAGTAACTTCCACTAAGTGCCTATAAAGATGTAATTGAAGTACCACCTCTCATTCCCATCCCTTGCATCTGTGCCTACCAAACTAACGTCAGAGACAACAAACTTTAACACAAGCACAGGTATAAATCAAACACAAGCTACCAAAGTACCAAACATAGACAGAATTTCTTTTCTTTTCTTTTTTAAAGATTTCACAAGATTTAGCATAATCTATTGTCCTATTAACATGAGAGAAATAATACTCATACAACTCATATACAAACCTTTTACAACCATCATTCAAAGTATAGGGGGAGAGGCTCAGCCCTTTTAAGTTTTTCATTTTTTTTTCTTCTTTTTCAAAACATTTCTTTCTATAAATAGAAAAGAGTTAGATAAAGTTCTAAAAGGATTGTACAAGTAGAGATGCTCTTAATATAATCAATATTAATAAGGAAATTGATGCACTTACACCACAAAGAGGGACTGAAGCAGTACCAGCATGTGGCCCTCCCAAAGAGACGAAATTTTTCACCTTTTTCAAGAATGAAAATAAAACAGTAAGAAGAAAGAGGGAAACAGGATCACGACATTCCAGCTAAAGATAATATGACAAAATTATCTAGGAATGACCAGCTAAGAAGATTGATATTGAAAAGATTTGCAGATCTGTGTAAACTTCACACTATAACAGAATCTACAGTTAATGCACAGAAGAAAGAACAGTAAACGAGGCACAACTGAATAAAGTAAAGGGTCTCAAATAAGAACGAAGGATAGGGATTGGAAAAACGTTTTCTACTATGCAACAGTCATGAAGCATTTTTAAATGATGAAAGTTTAGATTGCACAAACAACAGAAATATTTCTTAGAAAAGGTCAATTCTGCTCATAGATGTTTGCTTTTAAAGTCATAATAAATTGTGTTCAGCTGGATTACATGGTAAAGAAAATGAATATGAAAAAAATAAATAGAATGGCTCAGTTGCACAAAAAATGATATTTGAAAAGAATTGTTTTGATATAAAGCATCAGGATCCAAAGTGTTCAAACAAGTGAGCAGCCACTATTACCCCTGCAAAAATATGCATTCTGGTCAGAACTTACCAAACTATATGCCATAGCAATATGCCATCAAAAGAAGAGATGAGGATAAGGAACAGGAAGGGAAAAATAAAAACCAAGTCTACAGATAAAGGGAAATGCCACCATAACAACAAAACTACAACCAACAATGTCCGTTCTGATATGGTGGGGATTATCTCCAAAGCTCCAATTCTAGGACAATTAGCATATGCTGAAGATTGGGACGAAAGGAGTATCCTTTTCAAGAATGAAAAATCCATCCATGACATTTCCTTTCTTTAGCCCTGTTCAACTGCAACTTAATTCGGGTTTTAACAAAGAACTCAAACTATTCATTACAAAAAATCCAATCATTCCAGCAAATAGCACAGCATCAGTCAGTCCTACAGATTGACAACTACACCAGCCTCAAAAATCTTGCATGCAAATAATAAAGGAAAACACAACATGTCCTGTAGAGGAATTATAAAGTTGCGCATTAAGTAGCCTTCAGCAGCTTCAAATAGATTCAACCACGAAAGAATTTCTAATTTTGGTCACACCCGAATTCACAACCAAAAACTCAGGAAATATACTAGGAAAATGGCTAAACAGATATTGTTTCCTTCGCTGGCTAAGTGTGAAAGGCACTGTTAAACCAAACAAAGTATTGATTCTCACAGGTGGTCCTCCATCACAGAATTCTATGACACCTCTCCCAATTAAGTTGCCCTGCAACAGCAGATGAATCTTTCAGAATGACAAACAAAATCTACAAGCTAATTGAGCATCAGTGATAATGAACATTGAGAAACTAATTCACCATTAATAAAGAATAGACTGGAAGAAATAACATGTGATAAGAATACAAAGTTGGAAAACAATGCTTTTTCAGATATTTATTACACACACTTGTAAAGTCAGTCCCATATAAGTCTAGCATCTTGAATCAAGATGCATCTGGAGAGATTTCTCAGCAGACAGAATGCTCACTCACCCCTCCCCCCCCCCCCAAAAAAAAAAAAAAATAAATCACAGGAGCAAAGGGTACAACAGATTCAGAGACAAAATTATTCTTTTTGCAGTAAATAATAGAAANCTAGATCATTGATGAAAAAATAGGTATCGGTATCAGACATGTCGGACAACAAATATTGGTATTAAACATATTAGAACCAAAACAACACCTTTAAGTAGTAAATATTATCATGATTTTTCTGCAGCATTGGAAAATATTGTTAGAGGATGGCCCGATACATATATCAGATATTGCACAATATATTAGATATTGGACAATATATTGGATATCAGCTGATATTTCATTTAATGATCTAGATACAGATTTTTGGGCATCTTCAAATGAAAAAGGTAAATATAAGGTAGTCACCTGGGAGAGACCAACAATGTTATAACCCTGACTGAGCTCTTTCATTTGTTTCACCTGTTTAACAAACTCATAGGAGTAAAACTTACAATCCTAAAGTACAACAAAGAATGAACACTATTGAAGAAGGTTTTACCACCTTGTCACAAACAACTTCGGCCTGCAGGAATATGTGTTATTCAAATTAGAAGAGGCCATATGGAAAGAAATGTCATTCAAGATGACATGTTTAGCATAAGAAAAAAAATGTGAACCTGATCTTGGAGGGGCATAAACCAAGAATCCCAAGCACCATCACCGATTTCTCTGCAGAAGCAGAAGCAGAAGCAGAAGATGTTAAATCTCCAGAAACATAAGCTGACAACAAAAGTGCAAGGATGATTGAACAATAAGTTTGACTCTAATTTTGCGGTGCTATAATGGTATCAAATAAAAATAATAACTGCGAAAATGAAGATTGGAAATCCAAAATGGAAATGAAGTTCTCTGTAGCTCAAGTTAAATTCTAATATTTTACTCAGTCCACCTAGATGAATTCATGACAAGAGTGTAAGCAGTTGTCTAAAAGCACTGAAATCAAGTAAATATGATGATAACAATTATCAAATGTTGGCTTCAGGGGTTGACCTAATTTTCATAATCTTCATAGTTTGGTCCATTCATTGAAAGTGCTTCATACAAATGACTGAGCGCCAACTATTTGAGACAGGTATTTTAGGTTGAGAACTGAAAACAAAAGTTAAAGTAACTATGCTGGCTTGGTACCAGGTTCACAGTGGGGACAGGAAATAGTGCGGCGAACCACAAACCATGTACGTGCCCACAAAAAAGAGTTTTCTCCAAGCCCTTCAGCTTGCAATTGCTTTAATTTTCATGTTTAGTATCTCATGCAAGTCAAGCTTGTCAATGTCACCGCTTCCTGCAGGTTGAACCGTGGCATGGACCCAAGATAGTAGTAGTTGTTAGTTTCTTCTGCTTAACGTGTTTGGGGTTTATAGGCACATAATTTTTTTACCCAAAACATTGGCGACCCTCTTTATAAGGAAACAAATTGTTGACCAGAATCAGTGCACAGTACACACTTGTAAATCCGTCAAAGCATCCTGTACACTTTATTTTGTTGGTTGCTGACACTCTTTCTTACAGTTCCTTGAAAGGGATCTCAGCTCAGATCAGAAGTTAGATTATACAACTCAAAATCAACTTTCATGAGTATAAAATAAAGTACATTATGTCACTAAAATAAATCATGGTACAGCTAGAAGATCCCTTCTAAAGGCATGTCAGTAAATTGACACATAAATTGACACGCCCTCAAACCAGTTTAACATACAAACCAGTTTAAAATTTTATGCCCCAATTCCTAGTGTCAATACCAAACCAAGTTTAATCCTTCAAACTGGAGAATTTACGGCCAGGGTCATAAGATTGCAGCATGAAGCTACATAGCAGTTACTAAAATTATTTTCAGTTATAGCTTAGAAGAAAGATACAATTTTGCACATTCCTTTGAGGACATCTTATCCTTAATTACAGAACACACACTCATCATGTCATAAGATCTATCTATTACTCCCCAGCTCTATCTTTTCCTCAAACAACAGTAATTTCTCTCTACATACACATACATACTGGAATATCAGCGATAATGCACAATTAGTTCTGAAATCCATGGAATTGTACAACACATGACCACATCGATCTCTTTTTGATAAGGGTCCTTTGGATTACAAAATTGAATTGAAAAGTGAATTATAAGTATAATTCCAACTCTGTTGGAATTTGAATTGAAAAAAAATTAAATTTTATTGTTTAGATTACATAAGGAATTATAATTCTGAGAATAGAAAATCTAAGGCATGATTCAATTTTTTATTCATATATAAAAATAACTAAAATAATTAGCCTAACACAAGTTCCTAACATTTTGAAGTATAAGTTCTTATCTAAGTGTAAGTTTTAAAAAATAGGCTAACAATTCTCAATCTTAAAATTACAAATTTTACTCTCCTGTAAAATATTACAAAGAATTATCCAATATATTATTTTTCAATTCCAAGGAATTGAAATTACAATTCAGTATGTCACCAAACAACAAAATTAGATTTAGGCTTGAAAGTTTAATTTCAATTTCAAATTCAATGGCCTATTTCCATTGTCCATACAGGACCTAATTGAAAATGATGAACATAAGATGCACAATCAATGATAATACTTCATGAATAAAACAAGATGAAGGAAAAACAAGAATGCATACAGTCTTCATATGCAAATAGAGAGACATAGAAAGAAAGAACAGACGAGCATACATGCAATATCCTTCAGCACCAGACCACTCGCTCAATTGCTCAGTGAACTGTTTAACTCCATGATTTGAGCACTGATCTCCAATTCCTGCAACAGCATAAATATGCAATGTTTATCAATTAGGAAATTAAGAACGAGGAAAACAAAGACAGAAATGGCATAACTCAAAGAGAAAATGTCTGTCCATTACTCATCAAACCGATGGAAGGATGACCAAAAGCTACAACACAATGGCCAAATTGAGCAGCAAGTAATTTGGCCAACAACTACCAACGCAATTTTTATGGGGCTGGATTCTGTTGATACCATTGTAGAAGTAAAACCCTACAGGCATGCTCTAAAGCTGAGATTTAATTTCATAACTCAAACATATTTGAAAAAAATTAAATCCCTTGATAGTATTAGTATATCAATATCTGGTGCCTCATGTGCTCGAAAGAAAATATGGACGGCCGTGCCAAACAGAAACTACACTATACAACATATGAAAATAACAATTGTAGCCATTAAAATACAATAATTCTTGATGATTAGTCAAATCCATCTACAAACAGGGCAGTAATTGCATATGTTGCAAGCGTCCCATGGCTCCATCTGCAAAAAACATTATTGTCTCATAGAAACACACTCGGTATTTGTTTTTGTTTTTTTTTTTAATTTTACTACATTGCTTTTATGCAGCCCTCCTTTTCTTCCACAAAGCAATTGTACAGAATTGGAGATAGAAACTACTGAGAAACTTATCCATTTCAATTCTCCATCCTAGATTTTCTAAATAATCCTATGATCAGCCGATTTGGTAATTAACACAACGGGCAATTTTGGAATCCTGTTTTTCTTAGTGAACTCGTAAGCAAAAGCTCGCCGCCACTATATTCTATGTGTATGTTTAAGCTCCAAAAGGCACAGCAACTGGGCAACAGATGCATCAAATCGAACCATTCTTTCTCTATTATACATTATTTGTGGTGAAATTCTTTGCCTTACTTTACTTCACACCAACCCAATCTCAATGAAATGAAAAAAAGAAAATGATAAGCAGCTACATCATTTGAAGAAACAACACTTTCAAAAGCACTCAAATCTGATGAAGGAACTATAAAATCAGTGGTTTCTTCCATTTGTTGAAAAACAACACACCAAAAATAAAATAAAAATAGTCCGATGGATCATACATTGCACAAGCATCATCCTAAGAAGCGGAGCCTAAGGCTGCTCTTTCCCTCTCAATCTAAACCGGCTTCAGAGGAATTTATCCGTGAAGTTGAGGCTGGACTAATATATCGAGTTTCTCTCATACAACGAATTCCTCACCCTCAAGAACCTGAAGTAACTCATCCACATTAGCCCCAAGTAATGAATCCGAATGCTTATCTCCAACCGAATTCATTTTATAAGACTTATCGGAAGAAGCAATTGGATAAGAATCACAGGCTAAATGAGCAAACAAATTAACTGGATACATGAGAACAACTTATCTCCCCCACCGCCAAAAAATCAACGAAGAATGGAGTGTTAGTCTTTTGGTCATGCCTTAGGAATTACTGGATTAAGTAAGATAAATTGACATGCAATTTTCCCCACAATTTGCAGTTTTCTATTCACAGCCATTACGAGTGTCTCAAAGACAGCCCACACACAGAAATAGATGCTATTGGAATATTGGAAGATGTTCAGTTATCAGTTGCTCAAGTCACAATATTACTTTAGTCAATAAATCATGGAGTGTTAGTCCATGATTCGAATCCAAACTCCGTTCTTTCAAGACAGACAACTGGGGCCTTTCTGAGTATTTAAGCTTATTTAAACCAGGCACAACACCAAACAAGGGCAAAACACAGACTTCATTTATTTTCCATTGCTCTCTTAAATCTACTCCTTTTTATGCTAAAATCTCCCCCTCGAATCAGTAGCCGTCAATAACATCGATCAGCCACGAACATTTACCCATGTTGGACGCTACAAAGGGCATAGCTGATCTGCAATAATCGAATCTCTTTAATGTCCACATACTACTAATCAAATTGCCCGATTCAAACATCGGAAAGACCAATTCATCAGACAAAACAAACGTATCAGTCAAGTTTTAGCACTTGTATAGACGCAAATGCATAATTATACACGAGAGAGCGTGACGGTACCATGGAGCACGATGAAAGGAATGGAGTGTGACGCCGGAATAACGATGAAAGAGATGACGCAGATGAACAAAACTGTCAGCGGAGATCCCATTCGGCTTTAAGAAATTGGTATTGAGAGAGAGTAATTTTCGAAATTTATCTTCCCTCTCTCCAGGAACTTTTGCACGAATTTGGGTCTGCAGAAGGCGAGGTTGAAGACGACACGAACAAGGGCAGCAGAGGGTTGCTCCACACACGTTACTTCTTATGCCGGGATGCATCGCCCAAAAGAACATAAATAGTTTTGTGTT
>JAODPA010150791.1:0-14987 GCA_025585075.1 Nepenthes mirabilis
TCATCCCTCTCCCCCCCCCCCCCCAAAAAAAAGGCATCGGGAAAAAACGAGAATTCAGGACTCTCCTCATTGTGCTGAGGTGCTGTGCGGTGTTATGTATGGATCCTCTGTCCCATTCGTGTTTGAAGCTTCGGGTTGATGCTTTTGGTTATTAGCTGGGGTGGTGCATGGGAGCAATGGAATGGTGCTGTTTTGATGCCTGGGACTGATGGATGTATGGGTATTGTTAGTTGTTCTTGAGAGGGGATCTACTGTGCAGGAATGCAGTGGGCCTACTGAATGTATGGGTGCTGTCCGTGTTTTGCAGCAGTTGTCCCCGAGAGAGGTCCTCTGTGCAGGAATGCAGTGGCGGTGGAATGATGGTGCTGTTGTTATGCCAGGTTGTAGATTGTTTTGGTTTAGGGTTGCTTATTGCATGGAACTGTACTATGCGGGGGGGTCTGTATGGTGTTGACTTGATGTTGTCTGCGGCCGTTGCTTTCGGTTGCTGTTGCAAGTCCTATTGAGTTGGATGCTGACTGTTGGTTTGACAATGTCGATTTGGCTTTCGTGGCGATGCTGTGCTGAATCTGGAGCTAGCTGCAGATGCCAAGTGAAGACTCTGGTTGTAATCTGCATAAATCTGCTGGCTGATATGGTGATGCTGCTGTGGGGAATTAGGAAGCTGTTCTTTTGTTGGCCTCCAGCTTGATCCTGCTGTGTGATGATGCTGTTGTTTGATGAAGCCACTATGTACCGATGCTGCAATTGGTGGTCGACAACTGTGTGGCTCATGGACTTTCTGCTACCCTGCTGGCCTCTGGCTGTGTGATGGATCACGGCTGCTGGTGGTGAAGAAAGGAAATTTCTTTTGCTGGGTGTGGCTGATATAGCTGCTGCCGTGCTGCTGCTTTGCTTCCCAAAGCTGCAACACTACTGTTTCGCCGTGTTGTTGCCGTTGCTCTTGTACTGCTGTTGGTTGCTGCTGGTTTATGGATTTCAATGTCTGTTATCTAGGTTTTAAGGTTTCTTCCACTTGCTGATGGTTTAGAAGGGGGGATTCTGGAACTGAAAAGCTGGTAGCTGTGTCTTCTGGAGGCTTGCTCTCTCTGTTCTGGACTGTGACGCTGCTAGTCCATCAGGCCAGAGCTGTGTGAAGCCACTATGGTCTGAAGCATGCCGTTACCCATTGCTGTTCCAGATGTAATCCTTGCAGGGGTGTGAAGCTGTTATCGGCGGCTGATCAAATGTGGAGTGGCTCACTGTGCAGCGATGTTGTTGCTGGAGGCACGATGATGCTGCATCTCCTGGCTGGTTTCTTTGGAATGCTGTCCAGCGTTTTCTCCTTTGTTGAAGCCTTCATGGACAGCCGATGTGCAGTTTGGAGCTACCCCTCTGTAGTAATGATGTTATCTGGGCATAGGACACATGGCATTCAAGCTCAGATGTTGCGGTTGTAGCTGCTGGATTGGAAATATCATTTGTGATGCTGATGGCGTGGCTGGCTGGCAGTGTTGTGGTTCGGTGTGCCATGGTGATGCTACTGTCTGGG
Organism: Nepenthes mirabilis; assembly: GCA_025585075.1. Classification (NCBI taxonomy): domain Eukaryota; kingdom Viridiplantae; phylum Streptophyta; class Magnoliopsida; order Caryophyllales; family Nepenthaceae; genus Nepenthes; species Nepenthes mirabilis. Next base: position 1,532 of record JAODPA010150791.1, read on the forward strand.
CATCCGTCCTTCTGACCCGATATGGCGTAGGTAATCGTAGGGGTGAGATCCGGTCAGCTCTGATGCTCCAGTTACCCGTATTGCTGTTTTTCTGTTCTGATGTAGCCCTTTGATGTTGAATCCTGTTCTGAATTGTTAACTGGATGTGGTATTCAACTGGATTGGCATGCGGTTGCGGTATCACAAGTTTTTTTTGAAGAAACGGTCGTTTTTTTTCTTTACTTTAAATCATTTTACGTTCCCTAGTTTTGGGAGTGTTCTTCCTTAGTGTCGGCTGACGGCCAATGTCGGATGTAAGTCTATTTACTCCGTGTTTTTACTTTATATTGGTTTTGTGATGTGGTTCACGTTGCTCGGGGGATGCCCTAGCGCTTTTGTTCTAAATCCAAGTCGGAATAACACTTGGAGATAGAACATTGCTTTTGTATATTTTCTTTTAATTTATAAAATTTACTTATAAAAAAAAAAGGAGTGACTCTCTTTTTCAAGACCATAAACGGTAACAATAACAAGAAAAGAATTATCTCCCTGCTAGATGAGTCTGGGAACCCGACTGTTGGGACTAAGGCTATCCATAAATTGGTTGTTGATCACTTCAGGAAGGCACTTGGGTTGGGACGTACGGGTGGCCTGATTGATGTATCACGGATTCGGCCTTACATCCATCACATTGTTCCGGACTGTCTAACCGGCACACTCATTGGTCCAGTTACTGAGGAGGAGATTCGAAAAGCGATATTCACGATTGGTGATGACAGAGCCCCTGGGCTGGATGGTTTCTCTTCAAAATTCTTTAAGGCTTCATGGGCGGTTGTAGGTCAATCTGTTTGCGACGCCATCCGTGATTTTTTCAATCGCGGAAAACTTCTCAAACAATTGAATACAACTATTATCAGTCTTATCCCTAAGGTGCCATCTCCGAGAACCGTTTCTGACTACCGGCCAATATCATGCTGTAATGTTATCTACAAAGCCATCTCAAAGATCATTACAAACCGACTGAAGATGACATTACCCTCTATTGTTGGAAAGTGCCAAACGACTTTTGTTGCTGGTTGTCAAATTAGTGACAATATTCTTCTGGCTCAGGAATTTCTACATAAGTATCACCTTGGCCATGATCCTCCCAGGTATACTTTGAAAATCGATCTGATGAAAGCATATGACTCCGTTCACTGGGACTTCATTATCACTATGCTGACTCTTATGAAGTTTCCTCCTCAAATGGTTGAATGGATTAGGCAATGCATTACCACTCCTTCGTATACTATGAACATCAATAGAGAAGCAATCGGGTTTTTCAAGGGCGGCAAAGGCCTACACCAAGGTGATCCTATCTCTCCATATTTATTTGTGCTTGTTATGAAGGTGCTAAATGGTATCATTGAAGTGAAGGCTAGGAGGAACGATCAATTCAAATTTTATTGGAAATGCAAAGAGACTCAAACAATCATGCTTGCCTTTGCAGATGACCTTCTTCTTTTTTCTCATGCTGATATTACCTCAATTCGGATTCTTAAGGAATGTCTTGAGGAGTTCCAATTGTATTCGGGTCTCTCTGCAAATAGGAACAAAAGCGAGGTATTCATCTGTGCAAAGGACAATTCTACCCACCAAGACATAGTTAGTTTTTTGGGTTTTAGGATGGGCAATCTTCCAATTCGCTATTTGGGGGTTCCATTGATTACCACTAGGCTCTCTTCCAAGGATTGTACTTCTCTCATTGATCGCATTACTCGTCGTATTCAGTCTTGGAAGAATAAGTGGCTATCTTTTGGGGGTCGTTTGTAACTTGTCTCATCCATTCTATCCTCCATTCATCTCTATTGGGCCTCAATTTTCATCTTGCCTAAATCTATTCTCAAATCGATTGATTGTATCATTCGTCGGTTCCTCTGGTCTGGATCTTTTGAAGGAAAGTTTACTGTAAAGGTAGCATGGGATGAAGTGTGCTACCCCAAGAGTGAGGGTGGGTTGGGCCTAAGAAACCTACAGGATCTGAACAAAGCTCTCATATGTAAGCTCCTATGGATGATCATCTCTAAGGATCCTGAGATGGTCTGGTCCTCTTGGATTCATAAAAACAGGATAAGAGACCGTTGTATTTGGACTCTTAAAGTTCCGGAGTCAATCCCATGGAGTTGGAGGAAGATTATGAAGCTTCGCCCATTCATGCGCTCTCATTGCATCTATACCATTGGTGACGGGTCTGATACCTTTCTGTGGCATGACAATTGGCACCCGATGGGGCCACTGAGTATGGTAAGTTCTGATCGTACTCGTTTGGTTTTGGGGCTACCATGGGATGCTAAAGTTCATACAATTATCAGAAACAACCAATAGGTATGGCCTAATCCATATGATCATGAAATCTCTCATCTCATGGAGAAAATGCCCACTTATTTTCCAAACACCAATAGCTCTGACTCAGTGAGATGGGATGATAATGCTGATGGTAAATTTTCATCTAAATCTGCTTACTTTCTTATCCATCCTCACAACCGACTTTGAGATGGACTAATCTAGTTTGGGTTCCCTTCCATATTCCTGCTCATGCCTTCACCCTCTGGTTGGCCATTAAAGGTAGGCTAAGTACCACTGATCGCATCCATGGGGTTCCCAATCTCTCTTCTAAATGCATCCTTTGTGACTCAGCTGATGAAAATCATGAACATCTTTTCTTTTCATGTTCATTCTCTAAAGATCTTTGGGCCCAGATACAACGGAAAGCAAGCATTCAGTGGCCCTACCCTGATTGGAAACAAAACATTGATTGGGCGGCCCAGAAATGGAAAGGGAAGAATTTTATGGCTCGATCTAAAAGGATTACTCTTGCAGCTACTGTTTACTTCATCTAGAAGGAACGTAACCAGTGGATCTTTCAAAAATCCACCCCACAAGATATTCCCTAGATTTTTTCGACGATTATCAATGCAGCTCGAGACAAGTTGAGGACAACCTTAGAAAATGACAAAAGCACCCCGAGAATGTATTTGATATGTTGGAATCTTTAAAAAATAAAGGAAAAAAATACAGAAAAAAATACAGAAAAAAAAAAGAGAAAAAAGGCAGAGTTTGTATGTGCATGCTGGGCTGAATCCTGGCTGAGTTTGTATCGTTGCTCGTGGTTCGCATCGTGTACTTGAGAAGCCGGAGTGGCATTGTGAAGCCGGAGTGGCATTGTGAAACCGGAGTACCTTTTGCACACGTAATGGACAGAGTGGCTTACGTGAGTTGAGGCTGGAATGGTTTTCTTTGAAGACGGAATGCCTCTGCACTCTAAAAGGCGGAGTGGATTGCGTGTATTTGAGGCCAGAGTGGCTTTTTGAAGCCGGAGACCGGAGTGACATTTTGAAGCTGGAGTGCTTTTTGCGCATCAACAGGCCGGAGTGGATTGCGTGCGCTGAGGCCACAGTGGCATTTTGATGCCGAAATGACTTTTAAGGCCGGAGTGGATTTTTGAAGCTGGAGTGCCTTTTGAGTTCGGAGTGGCACTTTGAAGACGGAGTGCCTTTTGTACGTCTTCTTTAAATCTTTAATGCATTTAATTAGAAAAAAAAACGTAGTTTTCGGGATTGGCTATTCTCACTTTGTTATTTCCCATTGTTCAAATCCTTTATGGTCTTGACTTCAAGTTGTATTATTCTGATCTCAAGACCTTATTCTTATTTCATGGTTTTCTTTCTAGAAAAAAATCTTTTTTTTCTTTCTTGCAGGACACGATTCCATGGGAGTGGACCAATCCAGCCGATGGCTAATGATGCTACCTTGAACAGGCGTTCCCATGGGTTCAAAGAGACGACAACTAAAGACATTGTGTACTTATGGAGCTGATTGATGCATCATTGAAGCTTGCCTATCCAATATATACACTGATGGATGATGAACACGTGATTTGATAAATGTCTCCAGCTCCCTTTTCTTCGTGAATGCGGATTTCTGATTGACATGATGAGTTCCTTCGGCCAAAGAGATCCGTGACGGATTAGTTTTTCGTAACCTAGATGAGCATTGCTATTCTGTTTTTTTGTACGTTTTCATGAATTGGTCTATGGTAGTGCTCGGGGTATTCCCTAACATGTTGTTCCACCTCTAAGTTGGCAAAACACTTAGAGGTAGAATATTATTCTGTAAATTTTATTTAATTTAATCTCAACTTACTTACCAAAAAAAAGGAGTGACTCTCTTGTTGGGTATTTCTATGACTCTCCCGTTAACTTCTATATTCTCAATCACATTACCCGTAGAATATGGGCTAAATATGGGCTCTCCCATGTTGCTGAACTTGATAAAGGATTCTTTCTCTTTCTTTTCGCCAGTGAAGCCCGGATGAATGAGTATCTGAACCACGGGGCTTGGACTATTGCAGGCCGACCTTTCTATTTAAAAAAAATGGTCCTCGGATATGGCTCTCTCCTAGGAGGAACATCAAACCTTCCCCTTATGGATTCACCTTAAGGAGGTCCCGATCCATTTCTGGACTCCCCTGGGATTCTGCTAGATTGCCAGCGCTATTGGGCAGCCTATTCAACTGGATCCTGCTACTGCCAAGCTGGATCGATTGCGGTTTGCTCGAGTATGTGTGGAAGTATCGTCCTCCTCTACCCTGCCTGAGCGTATCAGGGTAAATACGAGAGAAATCCCTGGTGTTTCCCGGGGCGTTGACGTGATTGTTGAATATTCTTGGAAGCCCACCTTCTGTGAAATTTGCAAGGCCTTTGGGCATACTAAGATTAACTGCAAGGCGAATTCCAAATTCAAACCTACCGGGCGCACGTTCCCAACTTCTTCGCCCAGAGGCCGTTCCACGAAGGGGAAAGGATTTGGGAATAATTCTAGCCGAGCTGTGGACGCTGACCTAGTTGCAAACGTGACCGATTCCAATTCCTTTGCTGCCTTGCAAAATCCTGAAGATGATATCCTCCCGGTTAGTTTGGAAGAAAATGTTGTTGATGATGCTCATGAGGGTACTGAGTCAGTGTCTGGACCTGGTGTTGAGTTAGTGGAGGATAAGCTGGCATATCAGCCACCCCATCTAGCTAGGGGGAGTCTCGGATTGACTCTCCCTTGCAGACTGGTTGCCCACTCCTAGCTGGCCGCAATAGTGTCCAATTTTTGACTGATTGTGATCCGCCCGATGAGGCCCTGCAAATGGCTGTTCCCACTATCCAAGCCCAGACTGGGGGTTCTTTTTCTCGGTTATCGCAACTGGTTGGGGAGTCTCCTGGCCCTTCTGCCATTGTCAAATCTTTAGTTCCTAGGGGTACCCGTATGATGCCTAGGTGTGTGGTGGTTGGGAACTCCAGTCACTCTGGGTGTCTCCCCCCTGTCCTGGAAGAAAAGGATGGTGAGCCACCCTCGTCGAAACAGACATCGAAAAAAGCTAAGGGGCCTAAAAAGAAAAAATCCCCTTCCCCCAAGCCCCATGGTTAGTATCGCTTGCTGGAATGTCCGTGGACTAAATGGGGTGCTCAAATCCCATGAAGTCAAAAACGTCATTCGATCATCCCGAAGCTCTATTTTTGGTCTTGTGGAGACTCGGGTCAAAGGCAGCAAAGGAATTGGAATCGGCCACGTTTGCAACTAGGTCAAACGTTTGAAGGCGGTGCGTCAGGATTCGGCCTCCTCTGGCCGGGCGGCGCCGGAGCCGGCCAGGGCCGGTCTCCTGGTTGCTCATCCCGGCGCCTCCCCTGGAAGCTCCTCCCGGTCCCTCCACTGTGTTCATCCTCTGAGACCTCGAAGCTCTCACTGGATCGATTCCTTTCCTCCTCGGTTCGCGCCTTTGGTTTTGCTTGAACCGATTCTCCCTCCTTTGTCCATAAAGGACACTTCCCTCTCATTGCCTCAGGTTGAGACGAAGGTTCTGGCTTCCCACCGGGATTTCTTTCGGGTTCCTCGCCTCCGATTTTGCCTGGTTTCCTTGCGCAGACAGCGGGGTCTGAGGGTCCCTGTTTCAAATTTCCTTGTGAAAGCTTCGGTTTGGTTGCTGGCTGGTTTTGGTCAATTTTTTCCCTCCCGGTGTGTTGCAGATGGATTCCTTTTCTTGGTGGGAGAATCTGGGACTGCAGTTATTTGGTTCGGGAGCTGCTATCTACGGCGCTGGCTCTGATGTCCCCCTGCCTGTGTGTTCCTTCTTGTTTGGATGGGTTGGGGGATGCCCGTACAGCTCTAGTTTGGGACTATTAGGCTGTGGGCGGAAGAGATGGCCGAGGACCTATTTGGCTGCAAGATTCCCTTCTGTTGGGATGGACTTCATTCTGTTTATTGCCAATTCGAGGAGCATTGTTTGGGTTGCAATTGCTATGGGTTGCTATTGTTAGGTAATTTCCTCTGCTATGCTTGAATGCTTAGGAAATTTCCTACTGTGTATTCTTTTTTTTTTTTTGTTAAGTAAGTATTTTAGATTAAAGGAAGGAAAAATTACAAAATCTATATTTTTTCTCCAAATATTTTGACTTGGAAAAAAAACACAAAACGTTAGGGCATACCCCGAGCGACTAGTACATCAAAAAGTACATTAATAAACCTCTAGGAGGACAAGTTCAACAGAAACAACAGAATATAAAATCTGTCAGATGTTCTCAAGAGTAGACTCATAAAAATCTACTCCCAAATCAACTGCATCAACACAGCAAAATCAAGCGGCATCCTTGCAATTCTGGACACCCCTGTAAATCTGGAAAGCACATTTCCTACTGTGTATTCGTTCCAATTGAATGGCTGGAATGAATTGCCGGGCTGTAGTGGTTGTCTTGGTTTCTATTGCTAAGACCAGATGCTCAGCTGGCTCGGAACTCGATTCTGCAATGTCTGTTTGCTGAATTTGCTGGTGCTGGTAATTGGCCATGCCCTGCGATAGGTTGCCTCTGGCTTTAGCTGATTCACTAATATGGCAGTTTGCGTTGAATGTGTGGTTGACGGCATTTTTCTGAAGCTGCCTCCACTGGTCTACTGTAGGCTCTCTCTCTATTTTTCTTGGGTTTTGGCACAGTCATTTGTTCGGTGCTGCTGGCTTTGATGAGCCTCAGCCAGTGAGCTCCTTCCTGTTGGACGGGTTGGGGGCTGCTTGTGCACTGGCTTAGGACAATTTGGCTGAGGTGTTGAAGAGCTAGCCGAGGACTTATTTGGTTGCATGAGATCCTACTGAGGTGGGGAGATCCCTCTATTTGTAGCCTTAACGTGGAGCTCGTCTTGGATTGTTGTTGATTACTTACCAAAAAAAAAAAGGATTGCTGTTGATTGTTGGTTTTCCTATGCTGCCAGCTTCAGCAGAATGCCCGCAGTTTTGGAAGGACTAGGGTATTTTGCTGATTTTGATGCACATATTGTTGATTGTTGGTGGTAGTGGGTCTCTTCCTTCAATGGAAGGACTCTATGCTACTGTCAACGCTCTAATTGTTGGGAACTTGCTCGGCAAATGGGTGCTATTGCTGGTTTCCAGGTAGTCGTTTCGGAAGGTCTGGTGTGTTGATGTGGTATTTGGGGCAGCTGATTCTCAGTATTTGCTCCTATGATTTGATGCTAGTGCTGGCTGTTTTGCATTATTGCATAGCATTTGACAGCTGCTAGAAAACTTTGCTGGTGCTGGGGCTGGAGCTTTGGTGCAGTTAACTAGTGCCTTGCTGTTGTTGGAATTTTTGTTGGGTGGTCTGTTGAGTTCGCTGCTGATGGTATGATCAATGCTGTTGGCATGTTGATCAGTTCGGCCTACTGGTGGTGGAGTGGTTCATGTTGTAACTTGCAGGAAAGGTTGTCTAGTGCCTTGTTCTGTCTCCTGGAGGTGTTGCTCCTAGTTATGGCAGAACATTTGTATCGGGGGACCAGCTGCTGGAGGTGGTTGGGGTTGTTGGTGGAGCTGCAATGCTCTTGCTGGCTGGAACTGTTGCCCTCCCTTTTTCTAAAGTGGGAAGCCTCAATCCTTCCAAAGTCTGGAGCTACTTGTTCCATTGATGGTTTGGGTTGGGTATTATGCACTGGAGGGTTGTTGGTGCTGCAGTAGGTACTGTTGATGCTGCCTATCCTTGTTGCCGTAGCTGTGGTTTGCTGTCTGTTGCTGTAGTAAGCTGCTGCGAGGCAATTGGATGTCTGCAATTCCCATTGTCCCTTAATGATTCTGGGGTCCTGGAAATGCTGCCAGCATCTGCTGCTGATCCCGTTTAGAAGTCTAGTAGGTGTTTTTGGTGGTGCTGATTTGGCCTGGTTGCTGATTTCATCCTGTTTAGAAGACTGCGATGGATGGCATGGTTGACATTAGTTTGCTGAGATGCTCCAGCCGAATCGGGAGTAGCTGATTATGAGTCTGCTCATGTGAAATATTAGACAGTTTTCATATTCTGTTGATTCTGTTGAAAGTTATCGTCCTAGAGGTTTTTAATATATTTTCTGATGTACCAGTTGCTCGGGGTATGCCCTAACATTTTATGTTTTAACTCCAAGTCAAAATACTTGGAGTTAACACATAGATTTTGTAATTTCTTTCTCCAATTAATCCAAAATACTTACTTACCAAAAAAAAAGGAGACTCGGGTCAAAGAAAATAAGGCATCCCATATTTCAAATATGCTAATGCCTTCCTGGAAGTGGGAGATGAATTACTCCGAAACTCCTTCTGGCCGTATTTGGATTGGATGGGATGATAACAATGTTGATTTAAGCATTTTATCAAAATCTGATCAATTCATCCACTGCAGAATCATTAATAGAATCAATAATTCCTCCTTCATTTCCTTCATTTACGCCTCTAATTCTGAGATTGTCCGGAGAACTCTCTGGGATACTGCGTGCCATCCACCAACTTACCTCAGGCAAACCTTGGGCAGTTATGGGAGACTTTAATGCTATTAGAGCACCTTTCGAAAATTTGGGAGGTTGTTGTATGGTAACAGTGCTAAAAACCTTGACAACTGTCTCACCAATTGTGATCTTCATTATTTGTGCTTTGATGGTGCTTTTTTCACCTGAAATGATGGCAGAGATTCTGGATCTTGCATCTTCCGTAAGCTGGAAAGAGCGGTGGTTAATGGTCCCTGGCTGTCGAAACTCCACTACAAGGCCTCGTTCCCCCCGGCTCGTCTCTCGGACCACTCTCCCTGTTTTATGACTCCCACTTCTTCGAGGCCCCCCAAATCTGGATGCTTTTGGTTCAATAACTTTATCACACACCACCCTCAATTTATCCCTACTGTCAAACAATGTTGGGATAATAATATCCAGGGTGTCCCCATGTTCAGGGTTGTTTCTAAACTGAGGCTCATAAAAGAGAGGTTAAAGGAGTTTAATCGTAATATGGGCAATGTCACTGAAGGTGTCTCTCGTACGCGAAAGGCCCTTGAGGACTACCAGAAGAATGGCCTTTTTGCTGTTCGTCAACTCGTGGCTAATGAAGAGGAAAACCTTTTAGCTGATTATCATAAAGCACCGAGTCTTGAGCTAGAACTTCTTCAACAAAAAGCGAAAATCCGTTGGCTCAGGAGCGGCGATCAATGCACGAAATACTTTTTTCAATCAATTGCAGGCAATCGAAACAAGAATATGATACTCTCCTTATCCAAAGGAGATCGCTCTCCTTCGAGTAGTTTGGAGGAAGTGTAGCAGCATTATCATTTTAATCAACTCCTAGGTACAGGCAGATTGAGCGGGCCGTTCCCTAAGGAGAGCCTCCGGCCATTCATCCTCCACTCTGTCCCTGATGACCTCCATCCGGGTCTTTATAGGCCCATTAATGCCGAGGAGATCCGTCAGGCCCTATTCTCCATTGATGATAATAAAGCCCCGGGGCCGGATGGATTTTCTGCTAAATTCTTCAAAGCTGCCTGGAATGAAATTGGCCCTTCCATAACTGAAGCTATCCAAGATTTCTTTCATCATGGGAAGCTTTTAAAACAAATCAATGTGACCTTACTATGCTTAATTCCGAAAATCAAATCACCTTCAAAGGTCTCATATTTTCGGCCCATTGCTTGCTGCAACATCTTATATAAGATTATCTCCAAGGTCATTGTCACCCACATTAAACCTTCGCTTTCCTTCCTGGTTGCCAAGTGTCAAACCGCTTTTGTACCTGGTAGGAGCATTGGGGATAACATTTTGCTTGCACAGGAATTACTTCATAGATACCACCTGAATAAGGGGGTCTTGCGATGTGCGTTAAAGGTTGATTTGATGAAGGCATATGAATCCATCCATTGGGACTTCATCCAGGTTGTCCTTGAGCTAATGAATTTTCCCCCTCTTGTGATCAAATGGATCAGTCAATGTATTACCACAACATCATTCTCTATAAGTCTCAATGGTGAGTCGGTGGGGTTTTTCCGTAGTGCCAAAGGTCTAAGACAGGGGGACCCTCTCTCGCCCTACCTTTTTGTTTTAGGGATGGAAGTCCTGAATGATATTCTGGAAAGAATGACTCAGACTAATCCGAATTTTCAGTTCCACTGAAAATGTGCAGATATTAGAACTGTGATGCTTGATTTTACGGATGACCTCCTCCTTTTTTCCAAAGCTGACTGCAAATACATCCAAGTTTTACATGGGAGTCTTAAAATTTTCAGTTCTCTGACTGGTCTTTCTCCTAATCCGGATAAGAGCGAGATATTTTGTTGTTCAGCAAGTGAGATCACCAAGCAGGGTATCCTCGATATTCTCAGATTTAGATTAGGAATCTCCATGTCAGATATCTTGGAGTCCCCCTCATCACCACTAAGCTCTCTGTCTCTGATTGCAAACCTCTCCTCAATAGAGTCCAACAACGAATTTCATCTTGGAAGAATCGTTTGCTCTCCTTCGTGGGGAGGCTCCAACTGATTTCTTCCATCCTCTCCATAATCCATAACTACTGGGCCTCTATGTTCATCCTTCCTAAATCCATCTTGAAAAATATTGAAAAGTCCATTCGTACCTTTTTGTGGCACGGTTCCTCTAATGGAAGTTACTCTGCCAAGGTTGCTTGGAAAGATGTGTGTTCCCCTAAAGAGGAAGGTGGTTTAGGAATCAAAAATATGAATGCATCTAATAAAGCATTGTTAAGCCGCCATTTCTAGAGGATCATCACTAAGGATCCGGACTCCATTTGGGTCACATGGTGTTACGACCATCGTATCAAAGACCGTTGCATCTGGACTATCAAAGTCCCGGATTCTGCCCCTTGGAGCTGAAAAAAGCTGATGAAGCTCCGCATTACCCTTTGCACTAAGATTCGGTACCATATAGGTAACGGAGTCGACACTTTCCTTTGGCTAGATTCTTGGCATCCGCTAGGACCTCTCTATGATCGGTTTAATGAGAGAATCAGGTGTATAAAAGGGTTTCCCTTAGACGCAAAGGTCAAGGACATCACTAGAAATGGTGAGTGGAAATGGCCTAACCCCTTTGATATGGAGGTTGCTGGGATTGTGAATAGCATGCCTCTCTTTTTTTTTTTTTTTGGTAAGTGATTAGCATGCATCCCTATTTCCCTGATCTGTCTCGCAGCGATGTGGCATTATGGACTGCCGATCGTAGTGGGGTTTTCTCTTCAAAATCTGCTTATGGGCTTTTCCGAGAGCCTAAAGGTGCGGTGGAGTGGTTTAGCCTTGTCTGGGGCCCCATGTTCATCCTGGCTCATACCTTTATTCTCTGGCTGGCTATCCGTCAAAGACTTAGCACTCTCAATAGGGTTAGCAATTTCCTTCACATTCAAGCTCATGTATCCTCTGTGGCAATGGAAGGAATTGTCATGACCACCTCTTCTTTGATTGCCCGTTTTCCTCAACTGTCTGGCAGCAAATGTGCCAAAAGGAGGGTTGTAGCTGGCCACATTCAGATTGGCAATCAAACATCTTGTGGGCTGCAAAACGATGAAAGGGCAAAAACCTCAAAGCTTGCTCTTTCCGCCTCACCCTTGCTGCTTCAGTCTATTTTATATGGAAAGAGAGGAATCATCATATATTTAAGAAAACGAAGGCGCTAATGAAACCCAGATGATTATCCAGATATCTGCGGCGGTCTGGGGGAAGCTAGAGGTTTCTCATAGTACTTGTGCAGCAAAGGACAGATCGGTTTTGACCAGATGGAGCATTCCTATTACAAACCTGCGTTTGGACGTATTGAGCTCTGATTGACAGATGGATGGTGTGCTGTTTTTTGGCTCCGCTGGTAGTTTTTGTGTGGATTGAAGGGTTAAAAAAATTAAAAATTAAAAAAAAATGTGTGTGCAACCTGTTGCTTTTTTGGTTTCCATTCTGTTATCCTAGATTGGAATGTTTGCTGAATTTGCCAGGATGTGGGAATTGTGGAGATTTGGCCGATTTGGCCTTGCTGACGTGGCATGCTGGCTGATTTTGATTGGAAAACCGGTTTGGCTGACTTTACCCTTGCTTCAGGATGGGCCGGTGTCATGCTTTTGGCCCGAAAAAAAAGGAAAAAAAGGGGTGTGTTGGGGTCTGTTTATTTGGCCAGTATCATAATCACCGTGCAATGAAGGCCAGTTTTGTTTCTTTCATGCAATCGGGCCGATTTCATTTTTTGTGCAAGGTAGCCTGTTTCGATGTGCATTGGGCCGGTTTCGATTTTTAACTCGCTTTCATGCTTGAGTGCTGGTTGGGATGGCCAATCTTGTTCCTATTTCAAGGCCGTTTTGGTTTTTCAAGGCAGATCTTGTTTCTTTGTTCATGGGTCCGGGTTCGATGTTTTATATGCATTGGGGCTGGATTCGTTCTCATGCATGTGGGATGGTTTGGTAGGCTGAATTGGATTCGTGATTTGGCCGTTTTGGATCTTTGTTCAAAAAAAAAAAATGGTTGGGCTCTGTTTATTTGGCCGGTTTCGTCTTCTTTGTACATGGGGGCCGATTTCGATGGTTAGCATGCATTGGGGACGATTTCATTTTCATGCTTATGGGATGGGTTGGAAGGCCGATCTGGATTCGTGAATTGGCCGATTTGGGCTGCCAAACGTTGGAAGGGAAAATGCCTCAAAGCCAGCTCCTACCGCCTCATCCTTGCGGTTTCAGTCTATTTCATTTGGAGGGAGAGAAATCAACGTATCTTCAAGAACACCGCGTGCAATGAAGCCCAGCTGGCCCACCAGATTACTGCTGCTGTTTGGGGGAAGCTAGAGTTCTCTCATATTGCGGCCACCCGTAGAGACAGATCGGTTCTGATAAGATGGAGCATCCCCCTTCCGGTCCTGAGCGCGGACTCTAATTCCTAACTGCTGACTTCATCCGGTGTGCTTCATTTCTACCGGAGCTATTTTGCTATTGGCCTGAGTGGCCTGTTTCCGGAGCAGTTAGCGCTGGAAAATACGTTTTGTCCTGGCTGTTATAACTCCGGATTTCGGAGTGTCTTTTTGTCCTGACTCCTAAGGACTCCGGTTTCCGGAGTGTCTTTTTTTCCTGGCTTCTAAGGACTCCGGATCTAGAGGGTTTCTCCCTGTGCTTTTTCTCCCTGTGCTTTTTTTGCAAAAAAAAAAAAAAACC
>JAODPA010150802.1:0-14987 GCA_025585075.1 Nepenthes mirabilis
AAAGGCCCAAAAGTCAAGTCTACGGACCAAGAGACTTACGTGGACAATTTGACCCAAGAGGTCCAAAGGTAGTCACTCGCATCCCAGGAGGTCCAAGAAGCCTAATTTAGCCCAAGAGATTAAATTGGCTTTAGAAGCCCAAGAACCTGGGCCAGTGTCCCAAGAAACCCAAATGACGACACTAGTCCGAGAGACCAATTTGACCCAAGAGGCCCGATGACGCCATAAGAGACTAACGTCATTAATGAAATTCCAAGGGCATTTAGTAAGCGAAACGTCCGAGAACCTAACTCAATAAATCCGAGGATTCGGCAAAGACCCAGAAGGCTTTCTAGGTACGAGGACAATCTCTTTATCTTTGAATCATCAGATCAAGGGAAAAGGGGGCACGCGTTCTCTGCAACACACCACATCTACAGGAAATCATGGTGCTCAAAGCACGCACAATCATTATGAGATTAACGGCACCTGACACGCCGAATCAGCAGAGTTGGTGGCAAGCCTCCTTGCACATGCCTAATCAGCAGAGTTGGTGGCAAGCCTCCCTGCACATGCCAATCATTATGGGATTAACACCACATGTCCCCATTTCAACGGCATGATCCCCCTCTATAAATACCTCATTCAAGCAATAGAGGAGAGGATTCCAAAAATTGGCATTTGCAAACACACTATGAACAACCAAGTGAAAGAAAGTTAGAAAAGAAAAGAGAGAACAAGATCTCTTACCTTGTAATTTTGTGTGGCAACCAAGAGTGCCACTGCAATCAGTTGTATTCCATTCTAAAAGTAGTAGATCATTTCAGGCCCAGTGTCCATCACCGTGGTTTTTTCCCATTTATTAAAGAAAGAGTTTTCCACTTAAAACCCTCGTACATTGTGCTCTCTTCCCATTTTCCTTCATGAAACGTCGTTCTCGTCGAATTTAACAATTGCTTTTGTGTTGTACGATTCCGTCCGTCTGAGGGCATCTAAAGAGCGAACTCGGACTCTCGTTATGCGGTGATCGAAACTCGAGGACGCAACATTGGCGCCGCCTGTGGGAAGCGACTAAAAGTCTGCGTTTCACGTCTTCACCAAACCCACAAAAACACTACGACGACTCCAGCTCCAAAGACCAAAATGATAAACACAAGGGCACAAGCGAGTGCTCCAGTCAGAGAGGTGGCTTCACACAACGACGGTCCAGACCCCTGCATTGGGGTAGAAAACCACCCTGATCCAGTGGCCAGGGTCTTGGCGGCCAAAATAGAATGCATGTCTAAGGCATTCGAAACACTCTACTCTAAGATCGACGAGCGGGTGAGAGGAGCCCCTTCCAAGGCTTCCCAGGCCGAGACGTCTCAAAGCAGGGGCAGGGGGAGAGATCACCGAGAGAAGCGACCTAGTAAGCATGAAAACCAGAGGACCCAAGTCGCCTCCAGCAGCAGGGCCCCAGGTGGACTAGAGGGCCGTCTGAGCCCCCGGATCTGAGAAGAAAGCCCAGAGAGGCGCAACTCCGAGACCCTACGGAGTCGCCACGAGCGAAGCGCTCGACAGGCGGTCCCGCGGGATGCTCCCCCCAAGGAGCCAGGGCGGCCCCCGAGCACCGTGAGCCTTATGAGTTGAGGCATTACCTCAACGAGAAGAAGATAACTGCCCCACTCCTAGTGGAGGAGAGATTAGAGAGGGGATGGAACCGAGTCCCCGGTGAAAGCAGCGGGGGAGGAGCTAATGCGCTCTAATCCCCATTCTCAACAGAAATCAGAATAAGGACGCTTCCTCCAAAATTCAAAATGCCAAACCTAGAGGTCTACGATGGCAGCGCTGACCCGATGGATCACCTCAACCACTTCTGCGAACACCTGAGCCTGCAGGGTTTGGATGAGACAATTATATGCCAATACTTCTCCTTGACCTTAAAGGGGGATGCAAGGATGTGGTTCAACGAGATACCGGCGGACTCCATCCGCACCTTCAACGACTTGCCAACAGCCTTCCTCTCACAGTTCGCCTCCAGCCGGAGGGTGGAGAAACAGTCCTGGCACCTTACCCGGGTCAAGCAAGGTACCAGAGAGAGCCTGAGTGGATTCATAGCCCGATTCATAGCCGAGACCAAGCAAATCCCGAAATTGACCAACGAGGTAAAGTTAAACGCTTTCCTCTCGGCCCTGGAGGGAGGTGCTTTCTTCAAGTACCTCTTTCTTCAAGCACCTCATCCATAAGGGTCTCCAGACCTTTATGGAGGCTGAGGCAGTGGCCAAGGCATACATTGCGACCGAAGAGGCCAACGACGCCAAGCGGTCGGAAAGGGACGAGCGCCCCCATCCAAAGGCGGCGGAAGGGAAGAGGAAGGCAGGAAATATCAGAGTCCCCAGACGATGAAGAAGCAGCACAAGGCCAAACAGAACGCCCGGAAAGATCCGAGGTCTATGCACTTCACGCCACTAAATGACACCCGTACCAACGTGCTAATGTAAATCCGGGAGAAAAAGTTCCTAAAGTAACCCAAGCCGCTAAAAAACCCAGAGGGTGGGGACCAGACGAAATACTGCGACTATTACCGTTTCAGGAGCCATAGCACGGAGGACTGTAGGACTCTACAAAATGAGATAGAGAAGCTAATCAGGAGGGGACATTTCAACCATTTCCTGAAAAGACCCGGACAAATTTTTGAAACAGCGAGCAACGGCGAAGTTGAGCCCTCAGGAACAGAGTGGCTGCGGGGGTCGTACACATGATATTGAACCGGTCGGCTAGACATAACGAGCCGGAGCTCACAGCAGCGAAGAGGCCAAGGACAGGGGCCGGAGTCGAAGACAAAGTTATCTACTTTAACAATAAAGATATGGATCATGTAACTTCTCCACACTCCGATCCTCTGGTTGTAACTGCACTCGTTTCGGACAGAGCAAATGACTACCGGATGAAACGAATTTTTATTGATAATAGAAGCTCTAGGAATTTGCCCTACCTTGATGCCTATTTTAAGTTAGTACTTAGGAAGAGTCAAATGAGAATGCCAGACAGGCCACTCTATGAGTTGGACAATGAGCCAGTACCCATTCAAGGTATCATCCAGTTGGAGGTAACTTTGGAGACGTATCCGAGGACAGCGTCCAAGGTCCTCACCTTTCTGGTCGTGGACCTACCATCAGTCTATAACGCAATACTTGGACACCCTTGCTTGACCGTATTCGGTGCAGTGACATCCATCTCACATTTAAAAATGAAGGTTCTAACCCCGTATGGTGTGGGGGATGTCCTCAGGGACTAGTCTACGGGACGGATGGGTTACTTAGTGCAGACCACGCAAGCCATCCTTTCGTAACCAATGGAGGACCTCGACCTGAGAGACGAGACCACGCTGCAACTGGCGCAGCCTGGGGAGCCAACTATCCAAGTCTCGTTCGATCCTGGGGATCCGGAGAAGTATGTTCAGATAGGAAGCTCGCAGCCAGAGTTCGTCCGCGATCAACTCATCAACTTCCTACTAGAGAACTCGGACGTGTTCGCTTGGTCGTCAAGTGACATGCCGGGAATCTCCTCCGAGGTCATAGTCCACAAGCTGGGCATGGATCCTCATCATAAGCCCTTCAGGCGAAAGCGCAGGAATTACTCCACAGAAAAGCTGGTTGCCATACGCAAGGAAGTCAAGAAACTCCTAGATGCCGAGTTCGTCCGAGAAGTGCAGTACCCGGACTGGTTGGCCAACGCGGGCATGGTAAAAAAGAGCAGTGAAAAATGGAGGATGTGCGTAGATTTCACCGATCACAACAAGGCATGCCCCTAAGGACAGCATCCCACTACCCAGAATTGACCAGCTTGTAGATTCGACGTTCGGCCACGAGCTCTTAAGCTTCATGGACACGTACTCGGGCTACAATCAAGTCAAGATGAGTCCCAATGACGAGGAGCACACGTCATTAATGACGGATTAAGGGACGTACTGTTACAAAGTGATGCCCTTTGGTTTCAAGAATGCGGGCACGACTTATCAGCGACTGGTGAACAAAATGTTCGAGGACCAGATAGGCAGGAATGTGGAAATCTACGTTGATGATATGCTTGTCAAAAGCAGGGCGAGTGGCGATCACGTAAAGGATTTAGCCGAGGCCTTCCACGGGCTCAGGACCCACGGGATGAAGCTCAACCCGAGCAAATGTACATTCAGCGTAGCTTCGGGGAAGTTCCTGGGTTATATCGTGTCGTATCGGGGGATTGAGACTAACCCAGAAAAGATAAAGGCCATCCTCGCACCGGGCGGGTGGTCGCCCTCTCCCATTTCCTGGCAAAATCGGTCGAGAAGCACCTTCCGTTCTTCAAGGCCCTGGGAGGAACAAAGGCCTAAGATTTTCGGTGGAGTGACGACTGTAAAGACGCATTCCAAGGGCACAAAAGCTACCTCTCGAGCCCACCTCTTTTAGCTTCTCCCCAACTGGGCGAGGAGCTATACCTGTATCTTTTCGTGTCTGACACGGCCATAAGCTCAGCGCTGATAAGGAAACAACACGGGAGACAGCAGCTCGTGCATTATGTAAGACCCTCGTGGACGCCGAGACCAGGTTTCTGCTCACAGAGAAGGTTGCCTTAGCACTGGTTTACTCCGTGCGAAAGCTTAGGCCATACTTCCAGGTGCACAGGATAGTGGTCTTGACCGACCAGCCACTGAGGGCCATCTTGTAGAAGCCTCAGATATCCGGACGACTGATCAAATGGGTCATCGAGTTAGGAGAATTTAATATCAAATTCCGCCCGAGACCAGCATTGAAGGGACAGGCGCTCGCGGACTTCTTTGTTGAGACAACAGCGCTAGCCAACGGCGATGGAAGCCAGCCTGGTGCAGACGAGTTCAGCAAGGCATCGACGTGGACCCTGCACGTGGATGGCTCCTCGATGAAGGACGGTTGCGGAGCTAGTGTTGTTCTGCGCACGCCCTAGGGGATGGAGATAAAATATTCACTAACCTTGGATTCTCAGCAACTAATAACGTTACGGAGTATGAAGCCTTACTGGCTGGGCTTCGATTACCAGGGAGTCCTCGGCCAAAAATCTAGTCGTTTACAGCGACTCCAAATTGATCGTCAACCAAGTCTGCGGGCACATTGAAGTCAACAGCCCATAGCTCTCGAAATACCTCTCCAAAGTCAGAAGTACGATCTCGGAGTTCGAGGCAGTCGAGTTTGTCCACATCCCGAGGGAGGAAAACACCAAGGCCGACACGCTGGCAAGGGCGACGGCTTCGAGAGATTCAGAATAGTATGCTCGAGGGATGCGTCAAGTTCTAAACAGATCTAGTATCGAAGACCCCAAGACAGAGGTGATGCAAGTGTCTAGCGGCAACATCTGGATGACTCCCTACCTAAGGTACCTATCCACGGCACATTGCCTGAGGATCCGAATGAGGCCAAAAAGGTAAAGAAGACAGTGGGATGGTACACGATTATGGACGGCCAGTTGTACCGGCGAGGTTTCTCAACCCCTTATTTAAAGTGTCTCACCCCCGAGGAGGCCGAGTATGCCCCCCAGGAGGTGCACCTTGGGATATGCAGGTCCCACATCGGAGGAAAGAACCTGGCCTTCAAACTCATGAGATAGGGATACTACTGGCCAACAATGAAGTACAACGCCATGGACTTTGTGCGCAAATGCGAGAACTACCAACTCTATAGCAATGTGAGTCATTGCCCCCACACAGATCTCCGGACACTCCAATCACTATGGCCGTTTGCCCAGTGGGGGATTGACATTCTCGGACCGCTTCTATTTGTGTTCGGACAGAGGAAGTTCCTAATCGTAGGAATAGATTACTTCACCAAATGGGTGGAGGTAGTACCACTCGCAAGGATAACAGAACAAAATGCCACTGAGTTCCTCCGGTAGAACATCGTGTGCAGATTTGGGATCCCAGAGTGCATTTGACCGACAACGAGATGCAATTCACCGGAAAACGGTTTACTAAGTGTTGCACCAGCCTGAAGATCAACTTAGTCCACACATCAGTAGCGTACCCTCAAGCCAACGGACAGATGGAGGTCACAAACTGTACGATCTTGCATGAACTCAAGACTAAGTTGGAGTGTTCCGAGGGCTCGTGGGTACACAAGCTACCGTCAGTCCTCTGGTCGTACAGGACGACGCCTAGGGAACCCACGAGGGAGACCCCCTTCAACCTCTGCTACGGACTTGAAGCTGTCATCCCAATAAAAGTAGGCCTCACAAGTCTGCAGGTTAGATGCTTCAGCTCAACCAACAATAGCCAGGGGCTCTGGGAAAACCTCGACATGCTCGAGGAAGTCCGCGACCAAGTTAGGCTAAGGGTAGCGGCGTACCAGTAGCGGGTTGCCCACTATTACAATAAGAAGGTGAAGGGCGGCAGTTCGAGGTTAGGGATCTGGTGCTGAGAAGCGTGGAGGCCACGGTAAAAAATGCCGGTAGAAACAAACACTCCCTGAATTGGAAGGGACCATTTTTAGTCTCTGCCATCCTTCGGGACGGGGCCTACAAGCTACGCACCCAAGAGGGCAAGTTGATACCCCAAACTTAGAACGAGACGCACCTCAGAAGATTCTACCAGTAATAAACGACTAGCCAGCTATCCAGGTAACCTGCCAAACTTAGGCTATCCTTAAGTGAGACGACCTACTCGCCCCTTATATATATATAAACAAAAAAAAAGAGGGGGGAGAGAAAACTCGGATTCGTCTGAGCGGCCCGAGAGGTTGTATTTAAAAAACTCAGATTCGTCCGAGCAGCCCAAGAGGTCGTATTCCAAAAATTCGGATCCGTCCGAGCAGCCCAAGAGGTCATATTTTAAAATCCCGGTTTCATCCGAGCGGCCCAAGAGATCGTATTTCAAAAGCTCGGTTTCGTCTGAGCGGCCTAAAAGGTCGTATTTCAAAAACTCGGATTCGTCCGAGCGGCCCAAAAGGTTGTATTTCAAAACTCGGATTCATCCGAGCAGCCCAAGATGACGTATTCAAAACTTGTATTTGTCCAAGTGGCCCAAGAGGTCGGATGACAAAGAACACAGGCATTAGTTGGGCGCAAGGCTAACTTGTTTAGCGCCATGACAAAAAGCACTCCAGAAATCAAGGAGAAGGAATCAAACACTCGAGCTGAAATTGAATATCCATTTTATTAATGTAAGACATATGAACAACAAAAAAAAAAGGGAGAAGCTAGCTTTCAAAGGGACCCCGCTCCCCGGAGTGGTCCCAAGCTGCCCTTCTTCTTGAGATTGGGAAGCCTCTGCCTGGCCCGAGCTCCCCAGCAAATCTGAAAGATGAGGACCCCCGGAAGGACTCGGACGTAGGGACCCAGGAAATGGCCTCCCTGCAATGTCGTACACATCCCCGGGGCATGTGACGCTTACGCTCCGAGGATGCAACACGACAGTGGGAAACCGCGAATACAGCAACTGCATCAGCCGACGGCACAAATGAATGCCGTCCCAATACTTGGTCTCCAACAGGGGCGCTATATCCACGGCTCTCACCGACGCCCTCAGTACATCCTCCAGCTAGAGGTTCTTTTCTTGGAGGAGTTCTTCCTCAGTGCTTCCTCAGGGTTTCCTCAAAAGAGACGTTCTTCGCAGTGGCCTCAGCAAGCTCCACTTGCAGCCGCTGGCTGTCCTCTCCAACAGCCCTTAAAGATTCCATCTCCGAGCAGGCTTGGGCAACCTTGCTAATCAGCTGATTGAGGCTCCCGGCCGGATTCTGGAACTGCAAGAAGAGGAAAGTTCATTAAGACACAAACAACAGGAAGCAATGCAGGTGGAAAAACGGTGAAGTACCTTAGAGACGAGAGAGTCATGAATTTGGCCACACTCTCCTGCGACCTCGGGCTCCAGCGGCTCATCTTCAGGCACCGCAGGAACATAAAAAATGGCCTCGGACGAGGGACCTTCAGAAACAGGGGGCTCCACAACTTCCGAGGGCTCAACAACTTCCAATAGCTCAGCAACCTCAGGGGGCTTTGAGACCACGATCTCAACCTCATCGCCACTAAGAATCTCGACAGTATCCTTGGCAGGAGCGACGACGGTTGGCTATACTCCACAAGGCTCCCCAACCTCAATAGCCTCCAGGGCGGGAATGGTCACGATCGCAGCCGCCTCCTCAACCTAGTTGTCTCCAGCCTCCTCCGCGGTCTCCAAAACGTTAGGGTCCTCGGATGGACCAGCAGGAAAGTCCGAGACCTCACTCAGGATCTTTGCAGCAGAACAAGGGCCTGCGACCTCAAGCTCCGTAGTGGGTTCAACGACCAAACCCATGGACCTCCTAACGAGAGGCGCAACTATGGCGTCATCATCGTTGGACGAGGAGTACTCGACGATTGGCGCTAGATCCTTCGAAGCCTCACTCCGATGACTCTTCTATGGCCTCTTGGATGGCTCCTCAATGGTAAGGGAACTCCATTTTTTCCTTAATATCTTCTTCTTCTTCTTTGCAACTGCAGCAGCGGTGGAGTCCTCGGATGTTGTCACCCATTTGGCCTTCGCCAAGCCCTCGGGCGATAACCAAGTGTTTCTCTTTCTAACATTAAAGCTGCCAAGGTTGGCCATCACTAAGTCCGTGACCACCTTAGCAACTTCCCTCTCCTTCGCAGTGGCATCCAAGCAGTATTTGCTTGCCACGTTTCCCCATATAAGGGAGAGCACCCAGTTCTCCCAGACGCCCAAAAAGATGAACTTGTCCTTCCACCTTTTGGTGGAGTCAAGGTTTCCTCCACTCATCACAACAAACTCCGGACGATGAGTCATGGTGATCCAATCCAGATTGTGAGTGAAGCGAAACATAACCTTCACCATGGCTACATCGAGAACTTTATTGTGGCAACGCGCGAACACACAAAGGGAAACTAAATACTTGATAGCGTTCGGTTGAAGCCTGGCGAACGGGACGCCCAACTCCCTCATAAGATGGTACAGCTTCAGGGTGACAACGAAGCGAAGCCCACCTTTGAGATGGACTTCATAAACGGCGATGAAGCCGCCAAGAGGGCTACAAGCTCTCTCAGTGACTCTAGGGACCACCATCGCCACGGAGTCTGGAATGTTGTACTTCGCCAGAATCTGCTCAAGGTCTTTAAGGGAAATAGAGGAAGCAATTTCCTTAACCCCAAGAGTCATGGAAACAAGAGAAGCGTCTCTACGACAACGAGAGAAGAGGAACGATGGCGAAGGGTTTTAGAAAGCAAGAGAAATTCTAAGGATGCGCAGAAGTGAAGGAGGAAGAAAACAAAAACAAAAATGCAACTTAAAAGGAATTTAAAAACGTAAAACAGCACGCTCATCATAACCCTTGCCACACGTCAGTGGCCCATATGCAGGGAGCGATCGTCGCTTTGGCTTCCCGAGGCGACATCATCTCAATCAATGATGCATTTAATGCCTCGAAGAAACCCAAACGGCGGCACTAGATGGGTTTTGGACTGGTAAGAAGGCCTCGGACGGAGGAGAGACAACTCCCACCAACCAAGCGCAGCGCCCGCGGACGACCACTATAGAAGAGCGCTTTCCACAGAAAATTCTCAAACCCTTTGACATGGGGGCTAATGATAGGCCTCAGCACCCAAGGCCCAGAAAGGAAGGCCCAAAAGCCAAGTCCACGGCCCAAGAGACTTACGAGGACAATTTGGCCCAAGAGGCCCAAAGGCAGTCACTCGCATCCCAGGAGGCCTAAGAAGCCTAACTTAACCCAAGAGGTTAAGTTGGCCTTAGAAGCTCGAGGATCTGGGCCAGCGTCCCAAGAAGCCCAAATGGCGACAATGGTCCGAGAGACCAATTTGACCCAAGAGGCTCGAGAACGTCATATGAGACTAACGTCATTAATGAAATCCCAATGGTCTTTAGCAAGCGAAACGTTTGAGAACCTAACTCAGTAAGCTCGAGAATTCGGTAAAGACCCAGAAGACTTTCTAACTACAAGGACAATCTCTTCATCTCTGAATCATCAGATCAGGGGAAAAGGGGGCCCAAGATGATCGAGCACGCCAGCTCAGATGATTCACTGTTATCAAGGAGCACGCGTTCTCCGCAACACGCCACCTCCACATAAAATCATGGCGCTCAAAGCACGCACAATCATTACGGGACTAATGGCACCTGACACACTGAATCAGCAGAGTTACTAGCAGGCCTCCCAGCACACGCTAACGCCACGTGTCCTCATTTCAATGGCATGATCCCCCTCTATAAATACCTCATTCAAGCAACAGAGGAGTAACGCCTGGCCTCCAAACTTGGCCCAGGTGGCGGTGGACCAGGAGCATCCTCTCGAGCCGAACTAGTAGCGGCCTCCTCCAAAATGCGCTCCAGCAATTCTTCGGTATCATCCATGGCTTCTGCAGGCTCCTCAACTGCAGCCTCCAGTGTAGCTGCTGGAGGGTCGTGCTCCACAGCAGGAATCTGCGCTGCTGGAGAGTTAACGGACGGCTCCCGTGCCTCCACCACTGGCTCGCAAGCAGGCTCCGTAAAGGATTCAGTCAACATTGCACAAGGGGAGCCGCTTCCGGCGCGGGCTGTGCCAGGATGACTCCTCCTGATTCCACTGGCCAGTCCTCGTAGGTTGCCTCCAAGCCTGCAGTGCTACCAGGCCCGTAGCAGATTCTGGCAGCGACGTAATCGATGCGGGATGACGACGACGAAAGCGTCTCCAGCACCTTCTCCGGCAGCGGGCCAATAAACCCTTTATCAGTGTGCCGCATACGGATGATCACGCCCTTAGAGTCCTCGGGCCTCATCATCCTTACTGGCGGCATGGATTTTTGAACCGGGGATGGCGGCCCCCAGTTCACCTTCTTGGTCTCCGCCTGAGAAACCAGGAAATCCCGCTTGAACTCGTCTAGGTTCTCCTTGATTAACTTAGTCAACCATTCCTGGTCCGCCATTTCCGCCACTGACGGCGTCCCCGTATACACCTCTGGGACCTGACCCAAATCCTTCGGAGGGGCCAAGTTGTCCCCACGCTCACGAAGAAGAAGCGATTCTTCCAATTCTTCAACGAGTCGTATATGGCGGTGTTTATTTTTAGGCCAGAACGAGGGACGAGTGATATCTACTCTCCTCGCTGATTTATTTTGAACAAGACCCTCATCATCGACATCCTTAGCTTCTTACCATACTTTCAAAGAAAAATACACAGAGTACAGAGATACCGGATATCATTGGCGTGAAGTTGGGTGATGGGTACTCGCAGGGCTCTCAAAATGGATTGCAAATCGTCCGGCAACGGGAGACGAAGGCCACTCCTCAAGTGGGCCTTGTAAACTGTGATATGCCCTGCTGGAGGAGCAAAGGCTCTGTCATTCCTTCCCAGGACTCTCCACGCAATTTCCTTCGGGACATTGAACACAATGCACAGTGGTTTAACGTCATTCTCTCTCAGAACGGAGGCAATGTCTGCAACAGATGCCATGGTTTGCAAAAGGAACTTGGATTTCTGAGAGTAAAAGTTGGAGAAGAAGAAGACGAAGGCTATGATGCGTAAAGATTTTCGAAATGAAGGGGAAAAACTTAAACGGCAAGCACGCGTTAAAACAACTCATTAAGGACGCTATCAGTCCTGCCACGTGTCTCATCCCTACTTCGCTTTTCAAAAGGCAGATCTCTGGCGTATTAAGGGCTAGGATATTCGCCCAATCAAAAGAAGACGTGTGTCCTCTTCTGGCCTGAAAACCGGCTGATGGCCACGCGTCAATCAAGGCTGGCAGAAAGTCTTCCGAAACTGGCCAAAAACGGTCAACAGTTCTGGTCAACGTTCTTCTCCGAAATTGACCAAAACGGTCAACAATTCTGGTCAATAGTTTTTTCCGAAATTGACCAAGACGGTCAACAATTCTGGTCAATATTCTTCTTCAAAATTGACCAAAACGGTCAAATATTCTGGTTAATATTCTTCTCCAAAATTGACCAAAACGGTCACAATTCTGGTCAATAGCCTTCTCCGGGATTTACCAAAACGGTCAACAATTCTGGTCAATATTCTTCTCTAGAATTGACCAAAACGGTCAATAATTTCGGTCAAACTTTCCTCCCTGCCTTTCATAAAGTCCTCCGGGATCCTCAAACGACGAAGGACAGTTAGGGGCATCTCATCATGAACATACCGGAGTCCAGAATTCTGGCTACCGGTATGAGGGACTAGTGATGGGTACACCGAAATATGAGCTGGCCCATGGTCAACGGAGGCCTAAAACGGTATGCCAGACAGTCAACTTAAAAGCGGCCCAATAGGGCGCGAAGGCCGAAAGTTTGAAAGGCCCAATACGGTCAATGCCATCGTTGACCGTCTGGACTCCAGCAGGCGGCTAACGCGCGCGTAGGCTGTCAACTCAAACGTTAACCGAAATCACTATAGCAACAGGCAAAAAATAAAAGACTTTTTACGAGCCTGGCCCACTTAAGCTCACGATCCATCAGACGGTTAGCAACGGCTCTCCTAGCGATTTCCACGATCTCTACTGGCTCCCAAAATAGATAATGACAAAATCGGCGCCTTTCTCGTAAGGAAGGCGCCAGATTTTTTCAATCTCTTGCCAATTGGGGCGCTCCAACGGTAAAAAATATAGAAGGTAAGCAATTTGAAAAGCCACTGACCACCGTGGAAGGAAACTATCTTAATCAATTTGGCAGCTGGTATCAGCTCTGAAAGGCAGGCCAACCAAGAATCACGCAGAGGATCCCTCGTTCCAAAGGAGGAAGGCCACCCTCTCAACCATAAATAAGCCCTGGAATCCTCATTTCAGGCACGCTTACTGTTACACATGCTTTCTGTTACACACACTTTCTATTACGCAAACTTTCACTAAGGCTACCTGCTACTCACGCAAGCTACTGCTCTCACAACGTCCACAGCGACACAGACTTACAATTTTCTATTTTCTGCTGTCACTCAAAAATCCAAGGCATACAAATGCACTTCTGACGGCCATTTAGTCCCTCCCCACCATCCAGATTCAAGAAGATAGCTTCGTCTCTCTTTCATCTGGACATACACACACTCCTGCTTTCTCTCACTCTTTCTATCTCAATTCTCAATTTCTGTGACCTTCTCATATTTCGAAGGTTGTTTACTGACTTGAGTGTCGGAGTGTTTTCGGTGGGACAACTTTCCACCGACACACTGACCTCCTGTTTTTTTTAGTATTGTGCAAAGTCCAAACTCAGTGAACAGAGCCGGAACTAGAACAAGCGGATCAACCCGAATCTGTTTGAAGTTCGGATTCAGGACGTATCAAAGTTATATTTATTCAATCAAACTCAATTCAGGTTAAATTTAATATCAATATGGGTACTTTAAATTCTACACATTAACACATAAAAAAATACATATAAAATTAAAATATTAAATAAATTTCAGCAAATAAAAAATGAGAGGCAAAGCAAATTATCAGGGCAAAACCAATGAGGAGCAAACACTTACATTAATTTCTTGTCTGCGGTCTGTATGGGGAAATGACTCACCGCCGAATCCATGTCCAGTGAACCCAATTATCGGTGCCGGAAGATCACCACAAATCCGACCCGCATCCGCCGTTTCTCATCTGCCCTTGTTTCGTCTCCCCTGCGATTCGTACTGTATTGTCTCGTCGAAAGTTTCTCGCCCGAAATCTGATGCCGACACCCACCGGTCAACCAATAACCACCACTGCCTTCGGGACCACCAGTACGACCGGTTGGCGTTCGATTAGGGGTTTTCCAACACTCTATGTTTGAAGTACCATTCAGGTTTAGATTCGAAACCTAGGGTTTCAACGCAATCATGCAAATTGGGCGTAATCACCTCAGCAATTAAGATTATGCTCAAGGTAATTTTAAACGGACAGCAGTAGAAACTAAAGCAGTGATTACAGAGCCAAAAATAATGCTCAACGTAATTTCAATAAGACAGCAGTAGGAATCGAATCCTACTTACTGATCCAACCGTCATGCTCATCGGAAGTTCAAACATATAAAGATAGGAATTGAACTTGCGATTACTGAGACAAGAGTTCGAATCTGGATTTTGATACTTTTGAGTTATTACGAACCCAGCCAAAATAAATAAATAAAAATCCCATAATAGTTATATATATAGAGAGAGAGAGATGACCTCTTGAGGCGATTTTCGAAGGTATGGCGATGGATGATATTCCATCGGAGAAGAAGAGACAGAAGGCAGTGAAAACCAACCCGTATCACGGCGGCAAACAGCCCAATCCACGCCCATCAGCCGGCGCCGCATTGTTCGGGCACATGGGTTGCTCTGAAAACCCAGATCACGAAGAAGTTTGCAACCATGGAGGCTGTCGCTACTATCCTCCCCTGTTTCGTCTCGAACAGAGGACGATCACCGTCGCTCCCTATCTCTCCCTCGCTCGCTTGCTCTCTCTCTCTCTCAGACGAACGATAGACTCGGGAATTTAAATTCTCTCTCCGTCCTACCAGCTGGATTTGTGATTTGGAAATCTTTTATTTTTGGCATTAAGAATTTGAGTAACGGATAGTTTTCAACTGCTGATTTTTGATGGTCAAATTCACGGTGCAGGTTAACGGTGGAGATTAACGGGCGAAGGATTATATATATATTTTTAATTTTTCTAACAATATCGTAATGAACCTAATGTTTAAAGTATTATTTATTTTGCTAATTTAAAATTAATTTTATTAAAATAGAACGGCCCAAAAAGAAAGGTAAGTCTAAAAGAAATAAGGCCCGCTAGATTAGAGGACGGTTAACATCCCAATAGACTGGGATGATCTTCAATTGGTCAGATGTGGTTCGAACTGGATGCTGCCTATGACCCTGTTTTTATTTTCAAGAAATTACATGCCCTAATTGAAAAAGATTCGAAATATGTTCACAGATCACAATCTTTGCAGAAGAAGAAACTTCTAACTCAATATATCTCCCGCAATTGAAACCTCAATAATTGTTGTGTACAGAATTTGCGCAACAATAGAATCAATTCTTCCGGCCAATCACAGTTACCTTAAACGACATATGCAATCTTCGTGCCGGAAC
>JAODPA010150813.1:0-14985 GCA_025585075.1 Nepenthes mirabilis
GGTATTGTCACTGTTGAAGGATTTTACTTGAAACCCAACTACAAGAGCTCCTAATCTCTTTAATCGCATCCCACTCAATCATTCTATCCCAATTCTCAAAAGGCTACACCCATTGGATTTTGCCTCGAATCACCTTATAAATGTGATTAGCAATGCCATATTTAAAAAACCCTCCAACAAAACATGCACTGCAAGGAATATGAATGAAATTCAGTTTGTCAATAGTGACAAGCCTATCTTTAATGACTAGTCAAGTAATGAATACATGAGAATGATCAAAAGAAGAGCCCCAAATCAATGAACCCCAACTCAGTTTAGCCCTCACAGCCCCAAAATCCTTTAGGCTAACCTAATGATGATCATGCCATGAAGCTCTAAATCACAATAAATATGGTTTGAGGCATAATAGGGCTTAGGGTCATATACTGGCCAAGTCTAAATATATGATCCAATAATTGATTAACTCTAAATAGTTTAGTTTTATCAAATATCACAGTTAATTACTTTCACATTAGTAACTTAATAAAGATCAACTCCCAAAATAATGCCTGAAAAAATCAACAATCAAGGTTCCTAGAGTGTATTAGAGATCCAACCAAATAAAAACAATTTTGTCATTACCAACAAAGTGTAGCAAAAAGGTTTCAACTTGGTTCGAATGTTCACAATATTATAAAAGTTCCAAAAAATGATTAAAAATTTTTGATTATCTCAATATATCTATCTTTTATGTGTTGTTTATATGCCCAATTTGTCCAAATTGAGTTGTCGCTACACTCCTTAAATCGCTACAAAAGACTTCCAAGAAGAGCCTTGTTCTACATCACTTAATCTTGTAAACAAGACCCTCTTTCATCATTTGATTTGTAAGCCTCAACCCAAGCCACCTTCATTGAAGCCTTGCTAGTGGACATGCCATGCCAAAGGAACCGACATAGAATGCTATCAACACTCTTGATAATTACTTTCAAAGGAGAGCTATGTATTCTTTCAAAACATCACTTGTGAGAAAATTTTGTTTATAATCATTTGACTTTTAGCTACTAACAACCAAGCAACGTTAAGGGGAACAACGGGTATCATCTCGTGAATGCACTAATATTAAATCCTATAATATTTTGAATATCCTCTATTATATAACGATCGTTATGGCATATAAAACATTTGCTCGTAAAACTCAAGTCCAAAAGAGAAAAAAAATTATCGTGGTACTAAGGCAGGATAACCATAAAATTACTATCAGCAATACAAAATAATGGGAGTAGCCTTATAATACTTTATCTTAAATTATATAAGATAATATTTACACGAATCAAACTCGTGTCTACTAGATCACACCACATCAGTTTCACTGTTGCACAATGGCCCCCCTTCTTACGCAATAAACAAGTTGAAAAATATGGTAATTATGGTTTATGGGCTTTGTTCAATAAATATTGTTATGAACATTTTCTTTAAATGATAAGACATTTTATCTATTTATACATTACAAACACCATTATATGAGAATAGATTGATTGACATACATTGATTAAGGAGTATTTTGAAAATAGAAAAACAATTTAACCGGCCAAAATAAAAGAGAGAGAAAAGTTTGAAGTGTAAATGACGCGTACATTGTAATTTACAGTAAGAGCAGCTCGTCCAAAAGCACAAAGATCTGACCTTTGTTCTGGTTTGTGACAGCCAGAACAGATCCCCCCTTAAATTGTATGCACTTTTTCTCTCCTTCATTTATGGCCGTGATACCCCCTTCAATTGTGCCACAGATAGAGAGGACAATTGGACCAATAAGCTGTCAGACCAGAGAAATATCAACATTTTATATATATAAAAATTCAAAAAATTTAATTTAATTTATGTATCAAATCCAAAAAATTGAAGCCGAATCTCCATAGTTAAATGTCCCTTTTCAGTCATAAGGTACTACTTGCCCCACTTCTTTGGCCACCATTATAATACTCACAGGGTTAAAGTTCGTTCGATTAAACAACAGACTTATATATGTAATTTGGGGTCGAGCAAGAACAGCGTCGCTTTGGCCGAGTGGTTAAGGCGTGTGCCTGCTAAGTACATGGGGTTTCCCCGCGAGAGTTCGAATCTCTCAGGCGACGTAATGTTCAATGTTTTCTTTTTGACCCTTTTGCCCTTCATAGTTGACACGTGCTTCAGCACAAACATGACGAACCCGCTTTCGTAAATCAATCAAGGTGGCCCTCAGCCCAATGGGCCCAGCCCAACAAAAATGCTTTATTCAACGCTTTAAAAAAAAAAACCTACAAATTTATTAAGTTTAAATATATATTTCTATAAGACCGATAGAAGGCTTAGGCCCCACTAAAATCAAAAATTAAATAGATTTATACACAGTAAAACCTTAGAATAAATACAGTAAAAATTATCGATACCAAAGAGAACGGCAGATAACACATTCTCGAATGATACGATATTCAAAAAGCAACAGATGTATTAGTATGTTAACAGTGTTTGATAGGTAAACAGGGTTATACACAAAAATCTTATAACTCGTAGCTTACTTCCCTAGACTAGAGTCTCAAATGCACAGCCCAGAGTAAATTAATTTGATAAGATATTCAAATACCAAAATAGTGAAATTTTCATTTTAACAGCTTAAACTTATAAGATTATAAATACAACAAAATCTATTAATCCCATCTTATGGGCATGGACAAATCTGCCATTGTCAAAAGTAAAAGAGAATTCTATCAGCTCCATGAATTTGATACAAGGAATCGGCCGACTAGAGCCTTCCTATCTAAAGTCCGACCGGCTTACTCTTGTGACTACAGATTTCTTAAAGACTAGGAAGGAAACTCTGCCGCGTTACAGCAGGCAAATCGCAATGACACGTATTACTCACGGCTCAGCTGCTAGCTAGCGCCTGTGGAAGTATAACCTAAAGTCCGACCACTCGGCTTCAAAGCTCACTGTTTCCTTTGAATATGTGAATGCGGTCGCAGCATAAGCTAAAAACCGCAACTTAGTAGACAAAACTCCAGTTAAAGGTCAATTCACTTTCTAGTTTATTATACACGATCTTACTTTATATTATGTAAGAATTCAAACCCATGACTATCACGTCACACAACAATAAATTTACCATTCCTACTAGCATACATCGGTATAGTATGGGTCCAGCAGGCAAACGTAGGTGAATCAGCAATTCATAATGGAATAGCAGCTAACTACTGATCTGCACTTTGGAATTCCAGCATATATGAACTAGAATTCCTAGTACATACTTGGCACATCTTTTCAAACTCCTATGCTCTAAAAGCAGAAGGTAAACCAAACTGTTTCTTCGGCGAACAACTTTTGGCTTATCAAGGGGAAATTATAGGATTTTACGGTAGAAATCACAAACTGAAACTACTTTTAGCTACTGCTATAAATAGTTGAACCCTAGATATCATGTAAAATTACATCTACAATTTACTATTCAGACAGTTCAAGGAAAATTCCATCAAACAGCAAAACACCGCATGCATGGGAATTCACTTGGAATAAATATACAGAGCAATCCAATCAACTAACCGCAGGTAGGTCAAGCAAAAAAATTCCCGTATGCAACTGCGATATAAGTTGGTCGACTCAATCAAGCAACAGAAGTTGAAGGAAAGAAATGGAACATGCAGAGGGACTAATCGCCTAAAATAACCAACCACTGGGAGACCAGGAAACAAAATGGAATGCAAGGGGCTTATAAAAAGGCCTGCTATCAAGCACATAAATATGTTGAATTAGGGCATAAAATCACTAAAAGCCAGCCAACAAGCCTAACCCATGTGCTAATACCTTCCATTGCAGAAGGCTTCTTTCTTGGGGATGCCAACTTCCATATCAAGGACATTCACTGGTAGTGGATACAGAGGCACAGCGGGAGGCAAGGCAATAAGCACCTATGAATTGAGTAATTCAACCAGCCACTAGCAGATCAAGCAGATAGATGGAATGCGCAGAGGGACTAGTTGCAAATGATAACTAGCAGACGGTGATTTAATGTTGTAGAGGAGATAGTGATAAAGTTGCAAATAATAACTAGCACGCATATAAGACTTAAGGTGCCATTGGAGGCTTAAGAATTCTCACCCCCTAATTGAAAAAGCTTAGTAGCTGTTGAAATCCTATGCAGAGATACAGCATTAACATGACACGAAAATGCAAGATAGAATGACCAAACAGAAATTTTTCCACTCCGTGCATCATAATTGGAAATCCAACACCCACTCCTCAACAGCAAGCTGCTCTAATGGCCATACTTCTGGAACTCCCACTCACTGTTGTCTGTCAAAGCAATCACAAACAAGAATTGAGGAGATATTACTTTTATATAACCAAAATTAAATAGCATAAGGTGTAGACTAACCTAATGGACACACTTGACGGGTCTTGAGCCATCGGCTGATGCAATGGAAATGAAAAGCATGATTGCAAACCCCTTTAAAAATAAAATTAGTAGGTTCAGAAAAGTAATCACTGTAAAGAGCCAATAATGATCGCAAAGACAGAAAAAAGGAAGGGGTGTTCAAGGCCAGAAACAGGCAAACCTGGATAGCTACAATTGAAAAGGATATACACTTATAAGTAAGATATAGCTGGGAGAATTCAACTAGGGTAAAAAATGTTTCTAGAAAAGCTATTGCCCAAGCAAGAAGGTTATATAATATAAACACTTCTATTCATTACCACCAGTAGAAAGGCCCTAGACAAGCTAGATGTCTTGAGGGAGAAGTGGCACTGAAAAGCTTCATGCAAGCAACTCATTGCAAAGCACATGGAAGCTTCATAAAAAGTTTACCAGGGTGTTACTGTGGTCATGGGTGCATAAACGAAAAGTAGCTAAACCACATAATTTAAGCCTGATGTCTGCACCAACATTACTGGATTTGCAGCTCTCATTTTAGACTGCAGTCAGACTCATTATCCTAATTGCAGTTCATTTGTGCCCCTAAAGTCACAACTCAGATGGTCACTTTGAGTCACAAAAATAAGGACCAATATTGTCTTTACTATGAGCAATTTAGTAGCACCTCGTCATCTTTGAGATGATGTATGCTTTCCCCTGTTATCCTATAGCAATGCATGTAAAGTAAATGGATAGGCCACTATTGAGTTTCTCTTATTGTAATTATTCAAAGAGAAATGTAATATGTGAGGAATTACAGATTTTCTTCTTCTCAGAAGTGAAGATGGAAATTATCATTTTTATGTGCTAGGAATTTGAGATGGCTTGTCCACCACAAAATAGGAGAAATTGCTGCCATTACATAAAAGTTATTTTTGAAATATGAGCTGTTATGGCAGTCATGATTCAAAGACACTCAAGTCTCAACACTGTGACTACAATATCCTAGGATCATCCACCGTTTGTTTACTGAATCTAAGAGTTTAGTTGTAAGTTGAGTAATGTAAACAATGCCATAAGGGAAAGTGATCCACGATAAATATATTGTGGATAAGAGAAACTTCTGGAAGTGAAAGAAAATAGGGGATGTCAACAAGGTGCAAGGGTCAAGGCAGTGTTGGTAACAGTTGAAGGCACATTAAAACGGAAAAGACCCCCCCGGGGTATTGGTGCAAGTCGCAGGTCTAATGGAAGAATTTCATAATTCAACTAGTAATATAAAAAATGACAATTAATAAGAACAACTCTCCACAAATATATAAGAATATAAAATTTATTAACAAATTTGAAATACTATTCTAAAAATACTCACAGTAAATAGTAATATTTATCATTGTCATCAAACAAAAATTCATATATTCTTCTTCATTATCTTATAGGCTTGAATTACTTCATATTTACATGTCACTCAAAGTTAGAATCTTTACCATTTATAAATTCCAATAGAACAACCCCAAAGGCACTTAATACTCAAGGTTCGCACTATTTCTAAATTTAATGTAACTTATAGCCTTATTTACTCAAAAAATTTTAGTTACAAAATCATTTATCAAAAAATATCCTCAAATTCATTATCCTCTTCATGGTTATCGTCCATTATCCTAATTGGCTACTCATAACTTTCATTAATCCTAATTTTACAAATATCAAGTTAGCATTATAAGTAATAAATAAATCTAGTAGCTAATTTAAAAATAATACACTAATTTTTTTTAGAAAAACTATAAGGCAATCAAGAGGCACACCTTGAGCCTTTGAAAAGGCATACACCTTGAAACTCAAAAAGGCGCACCCTTAGAGTTTAGGAGCATAACTCTTGGAATGAGCCACATCTAGGTTTATTGAGGTAACAGGGTTTCGGCCCCGAGCCTAGTCAAGCCTAGGCACACATTAGGCCAGCCTTTAACAATATTGGGTCAAAGAACATACACCTTGAGGAGACGGTAGCAATATTTCTCTGTAACTGACCCACTGTGGGAAGAATAGACAGGTCCAATAATTATTTTGAACATTGGAAAGACTGTTAGTGGGCACTTTAAAGCTATTTTATGCTCTATCACTCGGCTTCACACTTATTGTAGAGAAAACCCAGATCCATTCATCAAAAACTCCACAAATCAAAGGTGGAAGTACATCAGGGAGGATTCCTACATTTGTTTTTTGTTAGTTTCACTTTTTATAATCTTATCATTTGCTTTCTAACAGTAGTAACTTCATCTGTCACGTCGAAATGCCAGGAGCATTCAATGGAACTTACATTGAAGTACAAGCTTTGAAGTAAGACAAAGCTGGACATCGCAAGAGGAAAGATGTTACGAGCATTTTATTTTTTTCTATTTTTTCCCCCATGTGCTGTTTGTTTCCCTTCTGTTACTATTTCCTTTCCTTTCTATTAGGATATATATTTTGTTAGGATATATTTTTCTGTTGTAATTGGTTGAACCTTCCCTATATATTGCTGTGCATATCAGTGGAATGGAGGAAGAAAGAAAACATTTACTCTCTTATTCTCTCTCTCACTCTCTGTCACCCCCTGCCCCCTTTCTCGGCTTTCCCCTCTCCCTCCCTCTCTCTCTCTCTCCCTGTCTTTCCCTGCTTTCCTGCTTCTCATTTTTCTGCTTTTCCTTCGTTTCTCTGTTTCCCCTGCTGCCCGCCTCTGCCAGAACTCCCCTCTCCTCATCACTCTCACCTTTTCGCTGTCGATTGCCACGATTAAGCCATGGAGCACGCATCAAAAGATCACATAGCCATGAATGCCATAAAAGTACTCACAGGAAACACAATTTATATATCATCTATCAGGAGTCAATTACACGGAAAGAAAGAAACTGAGAAAAATAGGTTTTAGAAAGTGCACACCCCAAGCAACAGTGCATTCCTCGCTCGTAGCGCTAGCCTGGTTAGCTTGGCACTCGATGCCTGCTCAAAACTCAAAATTTACGTTACGATCATAAAGAAACACAACCGTATCGCAATTTTTCCAACAAATCAGAAGAATCGGTAGCAAGTGCGTAAATGAACTCACAGAGATCCATGATGTGGTTCCTACATATTGCACAATTATCGACGACAATATCTGCGAAAGAAACCAATCAATAGAATAAATTAACTGTAGCCCTAGCAGAAAACACATAGAAACCATTAGTTGTAGGAAATCTAAATACAAATCAAAAACAATAGCTTATTGAGGCAGATAGGGCTTAATTAGGACGGGTACCCCAGGCCCAGAGAGCAACGGCGTTCCACTTCTTGATTTCGAAGCGCTTAGCCTTCTTAGAACCCGAGGCGGACGTAGAAGAAGACGGTCCGGCTGCGCCGCTCGATCCCTCGCCGGCCGGAAACATAGGGACGTCAGTATCCAACGAAGCCATTTTTTGGCTCGCTCGGTCTCTCTCTCTCTCTCTCTCTCTCTCTCTGATCTCCGAGTTTCCACAAAACCAGTCGCCTAGCCTATTTAGCGGTCAGAAAAATATTATCATTATTTGTTTTTAATTGAAATCTTCCATAAAAATAATATTTAAATACATTAAAATAATCAAAATAATATGTGCTACTAATTTGGGTACAACAATGAAAAATTTAAATTTCTAGTTATCAAACCATAATGCCTTCACTTACCAACAAAAACCATCATCTTCGTGCAGCAGTCTCCCCCTCCCTGGGATCCTTTTCTGTTACCAGCCTTATCGCTGCCGCTGACGCCACCGCATCAATCAGGACCAAGAAAAAGCACCAAAATAATTCACCCGTCATTACATACAATATAATTTTTCTATTTTTTCAATGTACTATTAACTAGACCCCATTTTCCTTTATTTTCTTTAATTGATTCTGTTATTAGTTATATGTTCCGGTATTGTTCTGTTGTTGGAACGTAGCTACTGAGCCATTGACTCAATAGGTTCCTGTTTATTAACCCCACTTGCGACAATAAATAAAGGCATTAGATATTTCTTCGGCACACTCTCTCTTTCTCTCACTCTCACTCTCTCTTTTTCAAAGCTTCTTCTTTGACTCGTCTGCTACTTTACTTTTTGTTTTCTTTCTCGTATGTTTCCCCTTCCCTCTACCTGAATTCCCCTTCCGTTTTCTTCTAATTTGTGGCTTACTCTGGTGGTCGTGTGAAGTAATCACACAAAGTAGGCGTGGATTTGCGAGAGGATTGCAATATTTTAGTGCTTTCATTGAGAAAATGGCAGAGGGTATGACGATAAGGTATAAAGCGCTCGAGGAATCCATCGTCGGCATGGCAAAAGAGTTGAAGGATGTTGTCATTACTATTCACCAACATGAAGACCACATCGCCACCATTTCGTCCACCATCGAGCAATTCCAACTATTCCTTACTGAAATCCAACAATCCCTTACTGAAATCAAACAACCTCTCACTCAATTCGAACGACACTCTCTGTCGTCTTCAAATCCTCCTTTATTACCCACACCTACAACATTTGCTGCTTCACCTTTAATCATTTCTCACTCCTCAACTCAAACCTTACCCGTCGTCCTGGCATCGCAACCCGATGCACATCTCCCATTCCAAATTCACTTACCTAAACTTGAAATTTTCTCTTTTACTCGAGACAATGTTATCGACTGGTTGTTCCAAATTGAGCATTTCTTCCTGTACTATAACACCCCACCATATTAGAAACTGGCCGTAGCTGCCATTTATATGTCTGGTACAGTATTTCAAGGGTACCAGTGGATGCATGGAACCCATTAGCTTTCCTCATGGGAAGTTTTTGCAAAAGATTTTGAACTACGCCTTGGGCCATCCTCTTATTTGAATCACAAAGCCACCCTCTATAAGCTTCATCAGACTACAACGGTCGCTGCTTACGTGACCAAGTTTGAGTCCATCTCTACTCAGACGCCAGGTTTGTCAACAACCAATCTGTTAAACTACTTTATTTCAGGGCTCAGAGATGACATCCAATGGGAGCTATTATTATTAAAACCCATGTCCTTGCCGGAACCTATAGGCATGGCAAAACTAGTGGAGAAAAAAATGGATACTAGCGGAGTGAGTTCACATAGACTGTCACCTCCGAAGCCCTCTCGAAACACTGGGTCAATTTTGGTAAATCCTCCTCCTCCTAAATTACTAATAAAGCACCTGACACCGGCTAAAATGGCCACCTGTTAAGAACATGGCCATTGCTTTAATTGTGATGAGACATTTACACTGAAGCATAGATGCAAGCCCCTAGAATTTTTATGTATGGTGACTAAGGATGATGGCTCTTCCCTGCTAGGAGTCCAAATTTTAGAAGAGGATTCTATCGAACCAAAATTCCTAAATAAATAAATTCATGGGCAAATTTCTTTCCTCCACCGTCAAAACACACCCCCACCAGTTTTCTTCATGCTCTAGAAGGTCATTTTGTACCTTTCACCTTGAGATTGTAGGAAATCATCTTGAGTCAGCTGGTTGTTATACTCGTAGATAGTGAATCCACTCATAATTTCCTACAAAAGCGCATGGTCAAGTATTTTGGCCTCTCAATTGAGTCTTCTCATTACCTTAATGTTACAGTGGGCAACGGGGATTCCCTAAAATGTGAAGGGCTGTGTATCAGAGTTTCGATTATTCTTGGACAGCCAACTTCCACGTTGATCTCTATCTCCTACCCACATATGGAGCTTATCTGGTAGTCGGAGTGCAGTGGCTAGCATCAATTGGCCTCGTTCTCTTCGATTATCGGGCTTTGTGGATGAGTTTCGATTATGCCGGCCATAAACTCACTCTACATGGCATGCCCATAGTTTCGGTGTCCACCATGTCACTAGGCCAATTGAAGAGAGGTGACCTTACCGAATCTATGGCTCCCCTACTTCCGGTTAACATTCCTACCAGCTTAGAAAATCACCCTGGACACTCTGTCAACCATCCTTTTTTCCCCCAATAAATTCTCTTCGAATGTCAATCCTCAAATTACCAATTCCCTCTACAGTATCCTCTCTTCATTTGCCGATATTTTTTACAATTTTTTGCAAGTTACGGCCACAATGTTCCACAGACCATCGAATTCCCTTGGAACCCAACTCTGTACCGGTTAATGTCAAACCATATCGATATCCACATTTTCAAAAGATAGAGATGGAATGCCTCATTCAGGAAATGCTCGACGAAGGCATCATCCATCCCAGTACAAGTCATTTCTCTTCCCCAGTACTACTGGTTAAAAAAAAGATGGCAGTTGACAATTTTGTGTTAATTATCGGGCTCTCAATTCTATTAGCATAAAGGATCGGTTCCCTATACCCACTGTGGATGAACTCTTGGATGAACTCCATGGGGCTCGCGTGTTCCCCAAACTGGACTTGCGAGCTGGATATTTTCGAATGCGGGTTCATACTACCAATACCCATAAAATAGCTTTTCGGACACACGAAGGATATTACAAATTCCTGGTAATGCCCTTCGACCTTTCTAACGCCCCCTCTACTTTTTAGTCCGAAATGAATACTATCTTTCAACCCATTCTCTGGAAGTTCGTACTAGTTTTCTTTGATGATTTATATTGGTTTATAGCCATTCCTAGGAGCAACATCGCCCCTTTGCTCAG
Organism: Nepenthes mirabilis; assembly: GCA_025585075.1. Taxonomy (NCBI): domain Eukaryota; kingdom Viridiplantae; phylum Streptophyta; class Magnoliopsida; order Caryophyllales; family Nepenthaceae; genus Nepenthes; species Nepenthes mirabilis. The sequence goes on from JAODPA010150813.1 coordinate 10,999, forward strand.
GTCCCGCAAGTTTTGTGGGAACATTCCTTTATACTAAGCTGTCTAAATGTGAGTTTGGAAAAACCTCGATAGCTTAGTTGGGGCACATTGTCTCGGAACTGAGTGTAGCAGTGGACCCAACCAAAATTAAGCCATGCAATGGGGGCCCACACTTGCCAATGTCAAGCAACTATGGGGTTTCCTAGGGTTAGCTGGATACTATTGGCGATTTGTGGCCCGCTATGCCTAAATTTCAGCACCCCTCACCCAATTACTACGAAAGGATGCCTTCATACACCCATGAAGCAACAACAGCTTTTAATTCCCTCAAGGCTGGCCTCACTTCCACTCCGGTCTTGGCCTTACCTAATTTATCCAAACCGTTTGTTATCCAAACAGATGCATCGGGAAATGGTATTGGCGCTGTCTTAATGCAAGCTAAACATCCCATCGCCTTCTTTAGTAAACAGCTCTATCCCAGGCTACAGCCTTCCTCCACATACCTCCGTGAGCTTTGTGCTGTTTTTAAAGCTGTAAAAAAATGTCGACAATACCTCTTGGGAACTAAATTTACCATCCTTGTAGATCACCAACCCCTTAAAATCCTATTAAACCAAGCTGTACAAACTCCGGATCAACAACAATGGATCACTAAATTATAGGGTTATGATTTTGATACTGACTACAGACCGGGCCGAAAAAACGGTCCAGCCAATGCCTTGTCATGAGTTCCGAATGGCTCCGGTATAAGGTCCCACATCGGATGGGGAGGTGAACGAAACATGCCTGATAAAGGGTGTGGATACCTCTTCCATTGACGACGCGTTTTGGGGGCCCGTGAGGGTCTGCCAGGAACAAAACCGTGAGGCGCCCTGTGACGGCCTTGGCGGCAGGGGACGGTCCAAAGCGGACAATATCGTCAGTGCGGATGCTCCGGGGACGTTACAAATGGTATCAGAGTCGGGATCTGGTCCGGTGTGCCAGCGAGGACGCTGGGTCCCCAAGGGGGGTGGACTGTAAGGTCCCACATCGGATGGGGATGTGAACGAAGCACGCCTGATAAAGGATGTGGATACCTCTTCCATTGGCGACGCGTTTTGGGGGCCCGTGAGGGTCTGCTAGGAACAAAACCGTGAGGCGCCCTGTGACGGCCTTGGCGGCAGGGGACGGTCCAAAGCGGGCAATATCATCAGTGCGAATGCTCCGGGGACGTTACATCCGGTCTTGCTCTATGTACCGTTTCAAAGCCAGTGATGGCTCTACTATCGTCTCTTTGCAATTTCTATGTTAAACACTCCGCTTTAGCCGACCTGATCTCTTCCATCCAGGATAGGCCAAGGGACTTGGAATGCTACATGATGCGAGATGGATTGGTCTTCTACAATAGCAGAATTTTGGTGCCCGAGGACTTAGCCTTACAGGACTTAATTTTGCATGAGTACCATAACTCGCTACTCGAGGGTCATGCAGGCTTCCAGTGGACTCTCGCTAGGATTTTCACTACTTTTTATTAGCCTCACATGCATAAGGACATCCATGACTATGTCGCTTGCTGCTCAATCTGCCAACAAATGAAGCCACTCAATATTGCCTCTCAAGAAGTGTTGCAGGCTCTCCCGATTCGAGGTAAAATTTAGGATTCCCTTTCTATGGACTTTATTACTCACTTGCCGATTTCGCGAGAGAAGACTATAATATTTGTAGTGGTTAACCAGCTGTCTAAATATACCCATTTCGCCGCCTTCCACACCCACTTCACTGCGGAAGAGCTGGTAGAAATCCATGCCGGCTACATGGATTTTCAAGTGAGATTATATTAGATCGGGATCCCATTTTTATAAGCAAATTTTGGAAGTAGCTTTTCAAGTTGTAAGGCACTGCTATATCCAGTAATAGCTCCTACCACCCACAAACAGACGGGCAAATTGAAACGGTCAATCGATACTTTGAGAATTATTTATGCTACTTTATAGCCAAAAACCCGTCGATCTGGGTATAGTTTTTACCCTGGGCCAAGTGGAGTTAAAATACGGCGTGGCATTCATCTATAAAAATGAGCCCATTTAAGACTGTGTATGATAGGTCATCACCTGCCTTAATCGACTACACCCAGGGCACTTCACCAATTGCCACGATTGACGAACTATTGGTTAAGTGTACCAACTTGCTAGAGAACCTCAAGAATAATTTCCAAAAGGCTCAGCTACGTATGAAAAATTAGGTGGATGCTCACTGGATAGATAAAGAATTTTAAGTGGGAGACTGAATTTTTGTCAAATTTAAACCATATCGACAATCCACAGTGGCACACCAACAATCCAATAAAATAGTCAAACATTACTGTGGGCCTTTCTGCATTTTAGAACGCATCGGCCCTACCGCATACCGGTTGAGTCTTCCTGAGTATTCACACATTCATAATGCCTTCCACGTGTCTCTGCTTAAAAAATGCCACACTAGTGCTCCTAGTCAGCCGATTGAACTACCGCAGGAAGCAATGGAATCACAGCCCATTCTTTTCCCTTTTCAGATTATTAGCTTCCGCAAAATCCTCCAACATGGCATATTTGTCCCTTAATTCTTTGTTCATTGGCAGTCTCAATCAGCCAGAGAGGCCACATGGGGGTCCGCAATAGAATTCATCCAAGATTTTTCATCCTTTGACCTTAAAAATAATGTGTTATTTGATGAGGAGTGTAATATTACCGGTCTTATCGCCGCTGACGTAACTACACCACGACATCAACCAGGACCAAGGAAAAGCGCAAGAATAAACTACCTGGCTTGAAAATTCCGTGATTACATATAACGTAATTTTTTTATTTTTTCAGTGTGCTGTTAACTGGTTCCCATTTTCTTTATTTTCTTTGATTGATTAAGTTATTAGTTATATGTTTTAGTATTACTCTGTTATTGGAATGTGGCTGCTGGGCCGTAGGCTCAATAGATTCTTATTTATTAACCCACTTGCTACAGTAAATGAAGGAATTAGATATTTCTATGGCACTCTCTCTCTCACTCTCTCTTTGTCGAAGCCTCTTCTCTGACTTCTCAACTACTTGATTTTCTATTTTCTTTCTCGAATGTTTTTCCTCCCATCTGCTTGAATTTTCCTTGTTATTAAAATAATCAATCTAATTATCTATAAAAAGACCGAAATACGGAATAAAATAAAGAATTAACCAACCTCCTGCTATTACTTCTCTGTTCTATTTTTCCACGCTCTATTTTTACTTGTAGTTTTGATCTTCCAAACCTCTTCAATCTCCTATCGTTGGTGTATCTCCGAGAATTAGACTTAGAGACAAAATCAAATAACCCACTATTTATCAAGATAATTCTATCAATTATATTGTGGGATCGGGTACCATAGAGAATTAAGGCAACGGTTACCAAACGTTAAACGTGGACCATCAATGCTAATAATGGTTCAGTTTTTTTTTTAACTGAATAGTCAACATTCTCCTACTTGGTCCATATTTTACTTAATATAATAACCAAACCCATCAATCCTCAATTTTAAGAAATAAATATACGAATAATGACTATAAGTCCTCTATTAATGAGCAGTATCATCCATATATTATAATCTATTATATTTTTTAATATATATTTGAATACGATAACGTTACTTTATGAATAAACCTTATATTTATTCATAAGCCTTATGAATAAGCCTTGTATTGATTCACGTAAATCAACACAAGTTTTGAACTCCTCTTGACATTTTTCTTAATCTTGTTAGTCTGCTTTTCTTTTATACAATCCACACGAGTTTCATAATTAGTAAAATTTAAAGTACTAAATACTCCATCAATTACTAATCTTTTAATTCTTTCAATGGAGATATGACATAATTTTTAGCCCACAAGTAATTTTTAAAGATGATTTACTTGAATTAAAAATTTAGCCCATAAGTAATTTTTATATCAATTGATTCATGCAGTATAGTTTACATTGATAAAATATATTCTGTATTTATTTGTTAATCTCATATATTATTTGTTA
>JAODPA010150824.1:0-15015 GCA_025585075.1 Nepenthes mirabilis
CATTATATTTAAGTAATTGCGGATATTAAGTAGAAGGAAAGCGATCCGTGACAACTATCTTGTGGGCCTGAAAATATTACCATGGCTTCCTCTCAATGAATACTAATGCTAAATTGACCTTCTACACTCAAGCATACTAAGCCTCCATGCTTGATAAGGTCTTACTAACATAGTGTGTTAGTTTCTTAACATTTATTTCTTCCCTGACCAGAACAGTGTTAAAAATTATTTTTGAGATGGCCAGGTAGAGATATAAGTCATTTCCCTCCTTGAACAAATATTCTTTCAGCTTTCAAAAAGCTTGTTAGCGCTCCTCCAACCATTGAAAATAGTTTGTCTCTACTTTTTTCAATGCCTTGAAAAATGGGAGATATTTTCGACTAACTTAGCTAAGAATTGAAATAGCATTTTCTGGTTGGCCTCTTAATTTCTTTGATTGTTCGAGGAGGTTCCATATTCTTTTTTTTTTCCTTGATATTCTCTAAATTTACCGTTATTCCTTATTGTGAGACAATAAACTATAAAAACTTAATAGAAGTTGCCCTGAATGCATATTTGATCGAATTTAACTTCATTTGGTATGCTTTGAGTACTTCAATTGTCTTGAGCAGATCATGAATATGGTGATCAGTTAGTATGCTTTTGACGAGCATATTATCTATATACGCCTCCATATTTTTTTTTCGATCTAGCACTTTAATATTTTACTTACCAACCTTTGATATGTTGCTCCGTAAAATCTAATAGTTGATGTCTACATGTTGAGTTTATCAAATGGTTGATTCTTGGTAATTGAAAGTTATCTTTTGGACATATTTTATTCTTATTAGTGAAGTTGACATATATCTTCTATTTGCTATTGCTCTTCTTGACAATGATGATATTGGATAACCACTTACCAAAAAAAAAAAAGATATTAGATAACTAATATGGATAGTGCACTTCTCTGATAAATCCAATAGCATTAATTTTTTGACTTCTTTACGGATGACAATGAGTTTTTCTACAGAGAAGTTTTATTTTTTTTTGTCTAATCGATCTATGCCTTGGTATAAGGCTTATCTTATTAACCATCATTTCGGTTGGTATACTTGGTATATCAGCTTGTGATTAGGTGAATACGTCTAAGTTGTTTTGTAAAAACTCAATTAATAAATAATTTATTATTTGTTAGTTAATTAATTAATTAATTTAATTGTTAATTTGTTAACAAAAGACCGAAGGCATTGCAAAGGAGATATATAGGGCGAGGTGTTTAAGGCTGAGGTGATAAAGGAAGAGGTGTTCTAGGATGATAAGCTAATGGCTGACATGCTAAGGGATGACATTGACGAAGATAATGACCGACGTCGTTTAATGCCTTTAACCGAGGAAGTTGCAAATGGTTTTTTGGCCGAGGTCATTGATCACCGACCGAGGTTTGCTTCTTAGGTCGAAGGCGTTACAAAGGAGATATCGTTCAAGCTGGTAAAGACCGAGGTGGTAAAGACAGAGGTGTTCATGGACAAAGACGAGGATTAGCGACCTGAGGAGTTATCGCCGAGGAAGTTGCTATGAACCGAGGTAGTTTAATGGTTGAGAGTGATGCTATAGGCCATGATCGTTGGTATCACCAAACTGAAAATATAATTTCCCTTTGTGCACAGTTATCAACTGAAGTTTTCTTTTTACTTGATTTTTTTTATGCTTTTGGTCACACGATTTTTTCAGAGCTCGGGGTATGTTCTAACCTCTATATTCTAACTCCAAGTCAGAAACACTTGGGGACAGAATTTAGGCTTTTTATAAATTTTTTTAATATAAATTTACTTACTTTGTAACGTCCCCGGCGCATCCGCATGTGGATATTGTCCATTTTGGGCCGGGGGAACTTCACGGCGTCCCAAGCTATCACGCGGCCCGCACGGTTTTATTCCTGGCAGACGAAATCCACTGCCCCAAAACGCGTCTACAAGGAAGAGGTATCCACGCCCTTATAAGGCACATTTCGTTCACCTCTCCATCCGATGTGGGACTCTACAGTCCACCCCCTTGGGGACCCAGCGTCCTCACTGGCACACCGGATTGGATCCCAGCTCTGATACAATCTGTAACGTCCCCAGTGCATCCGCATGTGGATATTGTCCGCTTTGGGCCGGGGGAACTACACAGCCTCCCAAGCCATGACGCGGCCCGCACGGTTTTGTTCCTGGCAGACGGAATCAACCGCCCCCAAAACGCGTCTACAAGGAAGAGGTATCCACGCCCTTATAAGGTACGCTTCGTTCACCTCTCCATCCGATATGAGACTCTACATACTTACTAAAAAAAATAACCCAATTAACATCTCTTTCAAATTTGTACTTGGCAAACCTTTGATTTGGATACATTTATCCAGATTCCGCGTGTTTAGAAGAATTTGGAAAGGTAACTATTGAGTTGAGCCTACTGAGATGAGTTCTCGTGTGAAAGATTGAATTCTTTGACTAGCTAAGTAGGTGCTGAACCATTTAGTTGCATTAAATAACAACTTCTAATGATTTAATCTCCTCTGAATTCAATAACCCCATATCAAGTTGGGAATTTAATTTTTAGATGTGGGATTGAAGTGAATGTTCCAAAAGTTGTTAAGCATGGCCATCCTAATATAGCGTCACAAACTGAGGGAAGATCTACAATTAGGAAGGTTAGCATATAGGAGGACATTTTTGGATATATTTTCAACGTAACTTCCAGTTGTACTTTGCACTTCACTTGGATCAGCATGTTGTCTAGTCCATATAATAGGCCATTCGATGGTTCCATTTGGTTACTTTTAAATCCTAACCTAATGAATGTATCAAAGTAAAAATATTTTTTAAACTTTTATTAATAATAAAGACTCATTTCAATTCGTAGTCATAAATTTCATTAAAAATGAGTACCGATACAATGAAAGGATCAGAATTGGAGAGATTACATATACCATATCGCCGTTATTAAACTAATGATATCATTTTCTATCCTTGTTTCTGTCTCTTGCTGGTGGAAGTCTCCTCATGATGATATGGAGCCTTACTGTTAGTAGGCCTTACTGACAATATATTTATCACTCTGATAGCCACCGTATTGCGTGATTGCTTTGACGGCCCCAGATTATATTTACTATTACTTAGGATGGACCTACGATTTTATATTTATTTATTGAAATACCCCTTTTATATTGTGGCCTTAATTTCCTTCTACGGTGTGTGGTAGTGTTTTAGTATTATCCCCCGGAGATTGATGGTGAAAATAATACTTAAACTGATCACTTGTTCTAGTTTCTTAGTTAATTTGGGCCACCTTAAGAGCTTCTCATTCTGTATTTATATCAAAATATTTGTTTGAGTGTCATTTAATGATGTGAGATTTGATGGCTTCTATTCTTTGTAAATGCTGAACTCGATTTTTTACTACTTTTTGTGATCCCGTGTAGAAGAGTTGTCACTATATCTCTTATTTCCACCATTTGACATTGGCTAATGCCCATAATTCAAGCACTCTAGCCATTTTGTTTTGTCGACCTCATGATATATACATGGGTGATAATTTCCGCCTCTAGGAAAGTTTTTGGTTCGTATTAGACTAATATTTAAAAAAGTTACCTGGTCAAATTGTTGTCATGAAAACATTCAATCTCACCTTATCAATGATTTTTGTGATACCTCTAGTCTCAAAATTAAATCTAGCTAGAAAACATTTCAAGCTCTTATTTGGAGCCTGTCAGATCTTGACAATGTGTCAGGATTATTTTTTTCCCTTCGATTAGATGTAAATTGTGATAAAAATTGGTTTGTCAACTTCTAAAAGGAGAATAAAATTTAGTCGTAACCTGTAAAACTAAATTATTACGTCTCCTTTTAAGGTTAAAGGAAAATAGAGATATAACACAATATCTTCTAAGTTTTGGAAACCTAGTAGCACTTGAAAGTGGTCTAAATGATTCATTAGATCAGTGTTCCCGTGACAGGACTCCAGGATTGGCATTTTCAATTTGAAAGGGAGTTGAAACTTCTTAATCTCTAAGGTAAATGATATACGACCTAATTCGGTCATCTGACCAGTAGTATTCCCTAGGTAAACTTATTGGTTTTATCCATTCTTCCACTTCAACTATGGAGACAATTCTTTTGGAGTTAAGGAATATTCTCAATTCTAAATAATTAGTAGATACACGTATTATTTTCTTAACCGAAAGGGTTTTAGGCAAGCTACTACAAAACCCTTAAGGATGCCACGGGTGCCACTAGAATCTTCAAGTTATGATGGGCTCTTCAATGTCTGGATTTATTGTCAAGTGAGCATCTTTGTGGTTACCCTCCACTAGGTCGAGGCCATGAGAGGCGATGTCCTTCGATGGTTAACTTGCTTGACATTGTACTCGGGTATTTACCATTTTGCTTGATAGGAATGTAAATCATTTCTAGGCAAGTGAAAACTCGATTGGATATGGACAGATGGCTCAAACCTGAATTTTCACATATAGTGCTAATGATGCGTACTTAAGTTCTAAATTGTGATTCGAATACATTGGGCTGGATCTTTAAACAACTTAATCTAGATCATTTACATCACAATAATTAATAAAAGGTAAGAGGACACGGGACTCAATCATCGAAATATTTTTTAACGTTCAAATTAGAAATCTTTCTACGAGAATTAATGATAATAAAGATTTGGGGGTGAGTATAAGGGAGAGAGATTATTCAAAAAAGATATATGTGTATTGAAGCGAGAGCTCATTACTTGTTTTTTTCACTTTCAAAGAATTCAGTTCCTATTTTATTGAGAAAAATTGGGATATTTATAGTTTTATTACTAATTAGTTTATTTTCCTTAAAGTAGTGTAATTGTCCATTAATTGTAGTGTTAAATTGCTTACTTAAGTTTTGTAACCACTTAGTATTTAATGTCTATTATTTAGTGACTATAATTGTCTATTTAATATGGTTATTTATTTATCAATTTAAGTAATTATTTGTCAAAATTTAATATATAGTTTAACAGTCTATCGGGCTGTTAGGAGCCTCAGTTTTTAGTAACTTGAGCCATTTGGTTACTCGATCTTGACGGGTTGAATATCCTGACAAATTCCTAATTTTCTTTCTTGTCAAGCTAAACAATTCAATTTTTTTCTACGAGCTTATAATTTATGAGCTCCATATTTTATAAAATCAGATTGATTTTATTTTAAATTGTATCCGATAAATTCATTTGAATTTTTCTGAAATAAAAGTTTATTAGCTTTGGCAGCGTATGTCATGACAGGGCATCAGAATACCCAAAGATGACAAGAACTTACATCGGTGGCCCCCCAAAAAATAAAAAACCAAGCAAACTCTTAAATTTTTCCATTAAAAACGTGGCAAAAGACAACACAAATAAGAATCTAAGCAAACTCTTATATTTCCACTAGAAAAAAACAAAAAAAACAAATACCAAAAAAACAAAAGCAGAAAATAAAAGCCTACTGGCCTAGCCGTCCCTCCTCACAAACCTCACCGGGAAACCACCATCCATCCTGGCCGTCAAACTAGGAACAAAAACGGGACGAAATCCGTCCTCAACCGCCGGAACCACCCGAAAACGGCCCAAAACACAGGCAACCACTCTCTTCATTTGCAGAAACGCCATCTCCTTCCCGAGACAAATCCTTGGCCCGGCTTGGAAAACTGGATAACTGTAAGGATCCCTCGGCACGAACCTCCAGCAATTTTCCCCTTGTTCAGTCGTTTTCTTCTCCAGCCACCTCTCCGGCCTAAACTCCGACCAGTCTTTACCCCACAACTTCTCCGACCTCCCCATCGCATACGGATGATACACCACTTTCATACTCTTCTTGACCTCCGTCCCATCCGGCAGTACGTCGTTGGCGACAGCTTCCTTTATGTCCACCGGAACCGGCGGGTATAACCTCATGCTCTCGCATAACGAAGCGTGCGTATAGGCCATGTGCCTTGCCTCTTCAAAAGAAGAATGCTCTGACTCGCTATCCTTATTATTTTTTCTAATTTCCTTTAGAATCTCATCTTCAACAATTGGGTTCTTTGAGAGCAGCCAGAAAAACCATGTCAGAGCCACCGACGTCGTATCCCGGCCGGCGAGGATGAAGCTGATGACTATATCCGTGACGAACTGCTCATCTATGTGGCCAGCTCTCAGGAACCTCGACAACAAATCAAGATTTGATTCGGGCAAACCGGGGTTTTCCTGCAGTTCCTTTTTCTTATGCCCGACAAGTGTTCTGGCGCACTTCCTCACTACAGAAACCGCCTTACGGAGATTTCTCTCCGAACCAACATTGAGAAACCTCTTGATCTTCCACACAAATGGGAAAATCGCTCGCAGTCTCTGGCTGCTAATCTGAACGGCTTCTTCAAATGATGCCGCGAATTGGGCTCCCGGGAGAGAAGGAGTTAACCACGCTGGATCATACCCAAATGCTATTTGGCAGATATTGTCGGTAGCAAACCGCTTTAGTATGTCTTGGAGATCAAGAACTGCACAATTCTTAGCAGAATCCGATAAGATGGGAATCAGGCGATCCGAGAGCTCGATATCGACCACATTCTCTATAAATTTGCAAAGTGATTTGGTGCTGAATTCATGGCTGGCGATCTGTCTCTGGAACTTCCACCCGTGGCCATCCACATTGAATATGCCGTGGCCAAGGAGGTCCTCAAGGACCGAGCTGAACACGCTCCCCTTTGGGTAATTTGGGAACTGGGTCTTGAGTATATGCTCCACATTGGCGGGGTTCGCCGTGAAAACTTGCCGGTTGAACAGCGGTTTGTGAAGGATGAAAGTTGAAGTCGGGGATGCTTGGAGGATATCTGATACCCAAATGAGAAGCTGGTCTCGGTGCTTATGAAGAGCAAAGAAGGAGCCAATGATTGGGTACGATTTCGGCGGGTGAGAAGAGGAGGATTGAGATGGAGACGGGTTCTTATGGTAGAAGATTTTGTCGCTGAAGAGTACGATGAGGAGCACGGGAAGAATGAGGAGGGAAAATAGAGGAAATTGGCCGAGCTCTAACATGGCTTCTAATGGCGATCACAACTATCTGTTGTCGGTAATCAGTTGAGTGGATATGAAAAGACTGTATGCATGCATTGATTTTTATAGGGGAAGGGAATGATGCATATAAATGGTGTTCATCATCGACGTCGCTGATGATCATGCACAGACAAATACTAGGCAGAGAAAGGTTAGAGGAGAAACCACGGCACGAAACCTCAATGGCGACAACATGATCGCAGAGATGGGCTAGGCCTTTTATGTGGGGTCTTCTGTTAGATTAATTAATTGTAGCCATTGATGTGTCTCTTACAGATTTGATGGAAGACAAATCAAAATCGTATTCCAGGCTAGAGAATGGAATTTTAGAAGCTTAGTTGTTTGCTCTAATTTCACGTGCTAAAATTTAGAGTCAAATATTACCATGGGAGGGAGACATCACATGATTCTAATTTCAATGTTTTTCGTTGCCGAGATTAATTTCATTCTCAACATATAAACCCTAAAGTATATATCATAATGATGAATTAAAATAAATTGGTAAAATTTAAAGTTATTTAATTGCAGATGCGGTTTGAAAATTTAATATTGGACCGTAGTGATATTTCGATGAGCGATGGCTAATAAGCTATGTATAAGCATATTTGTGGCAGTATATTTACACTTGATTTGCGTCTAATGAGTGTATGAGTATATTTGTTGTAACATATCAGCACCTAATAATCAGCTCATTTTCATATTGAAATTAACCTTCACGTCTGATTTGTACCTGATGGGCATATGAGTGTCAATCTATCTGTTGGGCCCCAGTATAAAGGCCATAAAAGCACGGCCCAGATAAAAGAGGCCCAGAGACATCCACATGCGCTATTCAAATGGCCCAGACGAGGAGCCCAAGCGCCGAGAGCCCAGGAGGTTTCTTGTCACCCGAGCGGCCATTTGGCAAGAAGAATTTCTCAGACTTTCCAGAGGACCCCGCGAGGACTATTCTCTCCTCTCAAGGCCGCGAGCTTGCAAGAGGGCTCACAGCCGTCTGAGAACCGCCCGTCCATGACCTGGAATGCCAACTGGCCTATTTCAACGGTTTCCAAGGAAGCCTATGCCTACTGCCAGTCGCCGCATCAACAGAGCATGCCTAGTCAAATCGAGGAAGATATCCAAATCCTGCGCACCTGACACGCGCAAAAGCTGCAGCTGCGCCGTCCGCATGCCAATTCCGCACGTCAGCTGCATCAAAGGAAGATAGTGGTCCAGCACCTCAACTGCCGGATGGACGACACGTGTCCACTTCCCAACGGTCCGGCTTCCACTATAAATAAACAACGAGACCTCCTTTCCAAGGGGAGAAGGAAAGAGGGAGAGGCAGACAGAGAAAGGGAGAAACTTCCCAGTCACCACTCCAACTCCCAAAGCTTCCAACAAGCTCATTCCTTCTCCACGCCCAGTTCCTCAAAAGACGTGGAAGAGGGCTCCCAGAGAGCATAGTTTTCTTAAGGAGATAAACACGAAACGAGAGATAGGGAAGGGAATAACCCTCACAACTGTACTCTGTAAAATCTCCAACCCATATAGTGAAGCTCTTTACAGGCCCTGAGCCTAGTGGTTTTTCCTCCCCATTCAAGAGGAGGTTTTCCACTTAAAACATCCGATCTCAGTTCTCATCTCGCATCTAACACCTCACTCACTCGTGTTGCCGGTAAACCACGGATCGGACTGAACGCACTCCGAGAGATCCTGCTGGGTGGTCCACATCCTGCATCTCTCGGCCATAGCAAGTCATCCGGTCGGCTGACCACCGCCCCCTGCATCTCTCTACCATAGCAGGCCCCGTGGAACCCGAACGCAACACTATCATATTAAATATTTCTAATACTTTTTAACTTATTTTTTAAAAAAATTTTAAAGAGAAAAGAGAGAGATTAGAAAAGAAGAGGGACATGAAAGTGAAAGAGGATTTTTGAGTTTTAAGAATTATTTGATTTCAAGTTAGCATAAGTAAATTTCAAACTTATTTTATTTATTCATTAAAAGTTTTGAGTTCATTCATCATGTTCTTGCCTAAAATATGAGATTTTATACTTCATAATTACATATAAATACACACTTGATATTTAGCTTGAATAAGTGGATTAAATAACAATTGACACACCCATATGCATATTTTAGATAATAAGGACATGTCTGAGGAATGTTTCTACGGTATTCGTGTATAACTTAGATAACTTAGTCATACCCAATACGCATTCGATTAATGCGCGTACATATTTAGAATAGAATGTTGTCACTTGATGCGTGCCCGAGGGATGCTCGTATATATTTTAAGTAAATTAGTTGTACTCCATACATATCTAATTAATACACGTGCTATTTTTGGATAAAATGTTGGTACCTAATGCGTACTTAAGAGATACTTATTCACTGTAAGAATTGTTCCCTGGCATCTAATCTGTGCCTGATTTGTACATATATATACTTGTTTTTTATAAATAGGATCTTTGGTTAAATTTTAATTATTTTTGTATGATTCTTAAGAAAAGAGACAGAAAGAGTAGGCAGAATGAGAGAGAATGGAGAGAAGGCAAGAGAAGAGGAAATCAAGTGAAATTTAAGTATAAGTCAAGTACACTTAAATTCTTTTTTTTATTACTAATTATTACGATATTTTTAAATATTTATTATTTTAAATATTACTTTTTATCTATTTTTTTTTCTCCTGGGAGGAGTGAATTCTTATAAATAATACATTTTTTCTAAAATATCCATGGGATAATTACATGGGTAATTACTACTATCAAATATCATGAGAAAATTTCTATCTATATTAGAACAAAAATCAACATACATAAATATTGGGTACAGTGAAAACTGGGCTAGCCCAACCTGAAATTAAAGTAGTGTCTAAACATCAATAGCTCAGATATAGGAACACAGAATTGGTCAGACTTTTCAAAAAACGGTCCAATAGGGTATTCAATCATGACGAACGATTACGGACAACCGAAGAATAATAATATACAAATAAATGATTCAATCTATAAATAGCAGAAATGATACTCACATTAATAGTTAGACAATTTTCAAATTAAATAAATGGCCGGTTGCACCTTAAGAGTAACGTCTTCCATTTAATGTTATAAAATGCTTGCCAGTATACGAGCTAGTTTCGGGCTAACCAATCAGTTAGAACTCTGATTATAAATACAAAATCTCCAAGATCAAAGAGAAGGGCTCGACTAAGACAGCTAAAAAACACTTAAGTGGAGAACGTATTTAAACAAATGGAGCCAAGTTCTTCCAACTCACACTTATTCCTTTCCTCTTTCAATTCACACTTTTATTCTTCATCTATCTGTTTTATTGAGCTCACTAACTTAAACGCAAAAAAATATACCATGAAATCTGTATCGTATATCTTTAATATCTCGTTCAGTTTATTATAGTATGCATGGCAAGGAGTTTTAATTACGAAGACTGAATCCACTACTATTCGGATCAACTAAACGATTCAACCAATTTTATAATTCGTGTAATAATTTAAGTATTGGAATACTTCAACAAGGAGTGTGAAATTTGTGTATATAAGTGCCCTAAAATCTAAAACCCAATCCATCATATAATGTAGAAATCACAAATATTTTATTGTATAATTATTTATTATTTTATTATTACTAATATCACTAACTTCTAACAATTTCGGTGAAACACCTTGACAAAGAAGTATCAAATTCTTCTTCCAATTAGTTGAATTACAATAACTTGGCCCCGAAATAGGCACGTAGAGGTGAACTATTAATTATTTAGGTGCGGTCACAATCCTAATATAACCCAAGTCTAAAGTTGACATGAAATTATTTTTTAATATGGACCAAAAGCCTCGTAACAAAGGCCACAAAATCAACCGGAAAAAACCATATCTTTAATAAGAAAATGTTTCTGATGCGTCCTTAGATTCGAACTTCGAACAGATTCGGGTTGATCTGCTGGTCCTGGTTCCGGATCTGTTCACTAAGTTTGGATCCTGCACACCACTAAAAAGAATAGGAAGTCAGTGTGTCGGCGGAATGTTATTCCACCGAAAATATTCTGACGCTCAAGTCAGTAAACAGCCTTCGAAATATTAGAAGGTCACTGAAATTGAGAACTGAGAGAGAAAGAAAGAGAGAAAGTAGGAGTGTTTGTATCTCCAGATGAAAGAGAGACGAAACTGTTTTCTTGAATCTGAATGGTGGGGAGGCAGTAAATGGCCGTCAGAAGCGCGTTCGTATGCCTTGGGTTTTTTTAGGGACGGTAGAGAATTGTGAGTCTGTTGTCACTGTGGGCGTTATGTTAGTAAAAGCTTGCGTTAGTAAAAGCTTGTGTGAGTAACAGATCGCATGCGTAACAGAAAGCGTCCCTTGAATGAGAATTCAAGAGCTTATTTATGGTTGACAGGGTGATCTCCCTCCTTTGAAAAGAGTGATCCCCTGCGCGATTCTTGGTTGGCCTGCCTTTTAGAGCTGATGTCAGTTGCCAAATGGACCAGGATAGTTTCCCTCCACAACTGTCAGCGGCTTTCCAAATTACTTACCTTCCTTCTGTGTATTTTACCGTTGGAGAGCCCCAATTAGCAGAAAATTGAGAAAATCTAGCGCCTTCCTTATGGGAGATGCGCCGATTTTGTCAATATCCATTTTGGGAGCCAGTTGGGATCGTGGTAGATGTTGGGAGAGCCGTTGCTGGCCGTCTGATGGATCATGGGTTCAAGTGGGTCAGGTCCGTAAAAGCCTTTTAATTTTGGCCTGTGCTACAGTGATTCCAGTCAACGCTAGAGTTGACCGTCTGCACGCAAGTTAGCCACCTGCTGGAGTCTAAACGGTCAACGTTGACGTTGACCGTCTTGAGCCTCTCATGCTTTGGGCCCTCGCGTCCTGTTGGGCCTTTTTATGTTGACTGTTTGGTATGCTATTTTGGGCTTCCGTTGACTATGGGCCAGCCCATATTCCGATATACCCATCAGTTTTATTAAAAGCACCCTAATTTCAAATAGATTTTTCTAAAAAATATTTGTTATACTTTCAGGCAACGGCGTCTGAAGTCAAAATACATAAATTAATATTTGTCCATTAATTGACTTGGAAATACTTCATAAAAAAAAGGCAGAAAGGGACAGCCTACTGGCCTAGCCATCCCTTTT
The DNA here is from genome assembly GCA_025585075.1 of Nepenthes mirabilis. Taxonomy (NCBI): domain Eukaryota; kingdom Viridiplantae; phylum Streptophyta; class Magnoliopsida; order Caryophyllales; family Nepenthaceae; genus Nepenthes; species Nepenthes mirabilis. The sequence continues at coordinate 12,191 of JAODPA010150824.1, forward strand.
CACAAACCTCACCGGGAAACCACCTTCCATCCTGGCCGTAAAACTAGTAACAAAAACGGGACGAAATCCGTCCTCAACCGCCGGAACCACCCGAAAACGGCCCAAAACACTTTTTTTTTTGGTAACTAAAACGGCCCAAAACACAGGCAACCACTCTCTTCATTTGCAGAAACGCCATCTCCTTCCCGAGACAAATCCTTGGCTCGGCTTGGAAAACTGGATAACTGTAAGGATCCCTCGGCACGAACCTCCAGCAATTTTCTCCTTGTTCAGTCGTTTTCTTCTCCAGCCACCTCTCCGGCCTAAACTCCGACCGGTATTTACCCCACAACTTCTCCGACCTCCCCATCGCATACGGATGATACACCACTTTCATACTCTTCTTGACCTCCGTCCCATCCGGCAGTACGTCGTTGGCGATAGCTTCCTTTATGTCCACCGGAACCGGCGGGTATAACCTCATGCTCTCGCATAACGAAGCGTGCGTATATGCCATGTGCCTTGCCTCTTCAAAAGAAGAATGCTCTGTTAGAATCTCATCTTCAACAATTGGGTTCTTTGAGAGCAGCCAGAAAAACCATGTCAGAGCCACCGACGTCGTATCCCGGCCGGCGAGGATGAAGCTGATGACTATATCCGTGACGAACTGCTCATCTATGTGGCCAGCTCTCAGGAACCTCGACAACAAATCAAGATTTGATTCGGGCAAACAAGGGTTTTCCTGGAGCTCCTTTTTCTTATGCCCGACAAGTGTTCGGGCGCACTCCCTCACTACAGAAACCGCCTTACGGAAATTTCTTTCCGACCCAATATTGAGAAACCTCTCGATCTTCCACACAAATGTGAAATTTGCTCGGAGTCTCTGGCTGCAAATCTGGACGGCTTCTTCAAATGACGCCGCGAATTGGACTCCCGGGAGAGAAGGAGATAACCAAGCTGGATCATACCCAAACGCAACTTTGCAGATATTGTCGGTAGCAAACCGCTTTAGTATGTCTTGGAGATCAAGAACTGCACAATTCTCAGCGGAATCCGATAAGATGGGAATCAGGCGATCGGAGTGCTCCATATCGACCACATTCTCTATAAATTTGCGAAGTGATTTGGTGTTGAATTCATGGCTGGCAATCTGTCTCTGGAACTTCCACTCGTCGCCATCCACATTGAATATGCCGTGGCCCAGGAGGCCTTCAAGGGTCGTGCTGTGCCCTCTCCCCTTTGTGTAATTTGGGAACTGGGTCTTGAGTATATGCTCCACGTTGGCGGGGTTCGCCGTTAAAATTATCCGGTTGCCCAGCGGCTTGTGAAGGATGAATGTTGAAGTCGGGGATGCTCGGAGGATGTCTGATACCCAAGTGAGAAGGTGGTCTCGGTGTTTATGGAGAGCGAAGAAGGAGCCAATGATTGGGTACGATTTCGGCAGGTGAGAAGAGGAGGATTGAGATGGAGACGGCTTCTTGTGGTAGAAGATTTGGTCGCTGAAGAGTACGATGAGGAGCACAGGTAGAATGAGGAGGGAAAATAGAGGAAATTGGGCGAGCTCTAACATGGCTTCTAATGGCGACCACAAATTTCAGTTGTCGGGAACCAGTTGACTGGATATGAGAGAACTGCGTACGTTTGCTTTGATCTTTATAGGGGAAGGGGGGTCGGGGGATGCTGCTTCGCCATGTCAATTATTCGGACGTTACAGGAACTCTCGTCCATATCAACTGTTTGAGTGCCCTGCATGCAATCGATAGAGTACTAAAGGGAAGTGGGGGACCCCTTTAGTACTATTGGGGCTGCGGTCCCTAGTTGGGCTGGATTATTCGTAACTGCATATTTACAATACAGACGTGGTGATCAGTTAGACCTTTGATTAATTAACAAATCTTGCCCTTTTGGGCCGTCGAATCAAACTAACGGCCCAGATTTTTCCTTTTATTTTTAAGTTTAGAAAAACAAATCTGGGCCGTTCGTTAACCGACGGCCCAGATTTTAATTTTTTTTTAAAATCTGGGCCGTCGGTTTTAATTCTAATGATCCGACGGCCCAGATTTTGACATAATTTGGGCCGTCGGATCTTTGACACTTAGGACGGTCTTGATTAATCTGCAAAATAAAAAAAAAGAAATATCTGGGCCATCAATTTGGAGACACGTGGACGACCTAGATATGATTTTTGATAATTAGCTAAATTGCCCCCCAAATTTCATATTGCCCCCTCTCTCACTTTCACTCTCGTCTCTCTCGCAACGAACCCTAATCTTTTCACCATCTCTCACTTTCTCAAACGCTCTATCCTATCATCTCAGTTCTGAAGACCCTAATCCTCGCCGTCGCCGCTCTCTACGAATCTCAGTCATCGGACGGCAGGGACCGGAGAACTGTTGCCGGTACTCATCAGCAACCTTTCTTACCGCCGATTTGTACATTCTTGAGAAAACTGAGAGGTCGAAGAGCAGGTAATGGCATTTTTTTCGTTACTATTTGTAGTTTTTTTTTGCTTCGCAAAATCTGAAAAAAAATATTATTAATTTATTTCTTCCTGTAATATTTTTCCCGGATTTGGGTGTACAGATGAAACTACATTTGTTTCATTAATAGAATTTTTTTTCCATTACAAAGTTCAAAGAAAAAAAATACCGGTACGTTGTGTTTGTGTTTGCTGTGCACAGAAATTGTGTATAGAAAATAAGGGTGTGTTCTTTGTGCCATTCTACATTACTCGATCCATGTTTTGTGTATAGAAAATCTGGGCCGTCGGATGAAATTTGGAATAAATTTCTGTTAATCTCATCATTTTCAAAAAAAAAATGATGAGATTAAAAAAAATTATTTCA
>JAODPA010150835.1:0-14983 GCA_025585075.1 Nepenthes mirabilis
AGAAAAAGTCAAGTCAATATATAACTATATTGAGTCTAAAGGCTTTATTATTATTTGATCGAAGGGACTTAAGCTTGAAAGGTTTACTGATAAATATTTTATAAGTTGGTATCACTGTTAACAGGATTCCTTCTGTCAAACTTAGTAGTATCCTTGTTTAGTTATACCTAAAGATACATATAACATTCAAAACTTTAAAGTTATAAAATAATATAAAAATGAATGCTTCATCTAGAGCATTTACATGATGATATAGGCAATTCTTTTTTACATACAAAAGAATTGATACTAAAATAAAACTTGAGAATATAATTGTTGTGTCATCGGATCCTTACTTTGATAAGGACGAGGATCCGACAGCAACACCAAATAATGATCGTATGAAGTACAGAGAGAGAGTATGCGGACTAATACACAGATAATTTTTACGTGGAAAACATTCTCTTGAATGAGAAGGAAAAACTACGAAATTTTTATCCGAGAACTATTTCACTATATTGTATTTTATTACAGGAGGTTGAGGACTAAGTGTATGGAAACTCTAAGAAATTATTCTTACAACACGAGCCCTTTCTTTCTCACTCTATTCTCTTTATTACGAGTTGCGATAGTAAATACTCGATCCTTTGTTTAGTAAACAATTATAGTATTTATAGTGGTTAAACTTCCCGTTGAAAGGTATTCATGTGGAATTGGTGTACGCAGGGGATCCTACTGCCAACTCTATAAACCCTTTTTGCTGTGTCAGGAAGATTGCGTACACACTCGCTTGGTGTAACGTTTCCTCTACAGGGTCGCGTTCTCTACTGGTTATCGTTCTTTTTGCAATCTGACATGCTTAGCCACCAAATCTCTGCCACGCCATTTTTATAAGTTGGGCAGTGTCCGAGGCCTATCTCAAGTCCACGGGCCATAGTGGACTTTAAGCCCACTGTGTCTCGCGGGCCGACTCTGGCACTTGGATTTCTTGGGCATCTATGGTATCAGGGCCCAACTCCAGGAAAATGGACCTTTAATGTGGGTCTTAAGTATCAATACCCATTACTAACCCCCCATACCAAAGGTTCAAAGATTTCAATTTTTGGCATGTTTTCTGCCCGCAAAAATGCTTCAAACATCAATTGAAGGCGTTCTTTGTTGATTTCTGCCCGCATCCTTTACTCTTTGCAAATGTCTGCAAGAATCGTGGGAACCAAAAGTCCGGGGACACATTACCAAAACGTCCGAGAACTCCCTGAAGCTCATAAATTGTCTAAAGCGCCCGAGAGACTTCTGGGTCTATGGTATGACCATGGAGTTTGAGGATTTTTTGGATTTTTAAAGCAATGCTAGGCGTTCACAAATGATCTCCGTATTCACATATTTGCCTGAGACCCAAAGATGCCCTCGGATTATTCTTTCTTTGATGTAGGGACGTCCGAGTATGCTAACGCACACTTGTGTTCGAGAATTTTCTCTGAGTCTGAGAGCTTGGCCTACGCCGCCATTTCAGCCATTAAAGCGCAATTAATGTGATTGACGTTGCCTTGGAAATGCAAAACCTATGATCTCTGGTAGCGTACGGGTGATTGAAGCGTGACAAGGGCAATGATGAGTGTGCCTTTTTATTCTGAAGCCTTTTTAGCCATTTCAAATACGATTTTCATCCCCCATTTTCACCACACAACCCTTAGAGTTTTATCTCAAACTTCTTCGCTGCCGTTTTCTTAAATGTTTTCCTCCTTGCTTCCAACGTGCTTTTTCTTTGGTTTCCATGGCACTTGGCATTAGAGATATCGCTTCTTCCTTATCCCTGGACAACCTTGATGCCATTCGTATGAAGTACAATATCCCTGATACGATGGCAATGGTGGTTCCTGAGCCTGGTGATAGGGCGTGTAGCCGTCCTGATGGGTTTATTATCGTATACGAAATTCACCTCAATGGTGGGCTTCGCTTTCCTATCCCTTTGGAGTTGTACTACATCATTATGGAGTTGGGTGTTCCGTTTGTGAGGTTTCAGCGTAACGCTATCAGGTACCTCGTTTCACTATGTATTTTTGCTCGTTGCCACCAAAAGGTACTTGAGGTGGCTATGGTGAAGGTTATGTTTTGCTTTACCAATAACCTAGACTGAATTGTCATGACCCCACGCCCTGAGTTCGCCTTGGGCTCTCTCCCTTATTTGGGAAAATGTGGTGAGCAATTACTGTTTGGACGTCTCCAAGAAAGAGAGAGAGATTGCCAAGGGGGTGTCATAGATTTAGTGATGGCCAACCTTGGCACTTTTAATGAGAATAAGAAGAATATTTGGTTGAGGCTCGAAAACTTGGCAAAAGCCAAGTGGGGGACTTAGTTTGAGGGCTCTGGCGTTGCTACTGCTTTGAAGAAGAGGAAGAAGAAATTTAGGAAAAAGGAGGTGCCCCTGAGGATCGATGAGCCAACCGAGCGTCCAAAGAAGAGTCATCGGACTGAGGCTTCGAAGGGGTCGGCGGTCATTGTTGAGTATTCCTCATCTGATGACGACACTATTGTGATAGCATCTCTGGTGAAGAGGTCGGGACCTCTGCAGATAGCGCCAGTCCGAGAGGCTGAAGGTCTCAGACCTTTGCCCACATTTCAGTCCTCGAGGGAGCCACCTGGATCTGTTAGTCAGCCCGCGGAGCCACTTGTTGCCCAACCTTCTCCTGAGGAGTCAGTGCTTGACATTCCTTGTGAGTTCACTGGCAAGGTTTCGGACTGGATTGATAGTCCATCCGAGGTCGCTGTTGAGGGACAGGCTTTAAGGGAGGTTGAGGTAGCTCAGGATGAGGAGACGATATTTGCTGATGTTGTTGAGGCTGAGGAGTGTCACATTGCGGAGCTGCCCATCGTAGAGGCTTCTGAGCCCCCATGCTTAGCGATCCAAATTTACAGTCTAGTGATGACTTCGCTTGCAGCCTCTGAGGACCCACTGTTCAAGGACAGTGTAAGGGTTCCACCTGCTGCTAGAGTTGACGTTGCGGCTAAGGTTTCTGTGGTGTAGGAGGTTGCGGTCATAGGACCCAGAGAGCCAGAATCCCCCAGAGAGGAGAGTTCTTCTGGGAGCTCTTTTGTGACTAAGGTATTCCTTTGCCCTCGCCTTAATTTTATTATCTTTTCTTCATACTTCACTGACTTGTTTTACCCTTGCAACTTCAGGATATGGCCGACAACCTTAGCGTGATTATTAGTGAGGCTTCCTAGGTTTACGTAGAGCTAGAGGCTTCTAGGTCCTTGGGGGGACGCATCTAGAGTTTAGAGCTCAACCTTGTCGAAATTGAGAACCACATTTTCACCCTGGAGGGCCAGCTCCAGGAGCAAGAGAGGTTGCACGTTGGCCTTCGAGGGAGGAATCTTTTGCTAGAACAGGAGCTCAAGATTTCATTGATGCCTTCAGACATCATACCAGCTCTTGAGCGCAAGTACTGGGATGCTATCGATATGTGCCGTCAGGTTATGAGGCTTTTGGTTCCAAGGTTCCCAGTCGTTTCTTTAACCCGAGGAACTCTAGTGCTCAGCGTGAAAATGACCTGATTGGCCTCCTGGACCGTTGAAGATCTTTTGAGGCTTTACAGTCGGGGTCGTTCGGCCAGCCAGAGTCCTTGGAGCAGGTGGGACCTTCAGCCCCTTAGTGTGCCGTATTGTACATATATTGTTTTTTGCACATATGCATACTGCTGTATACATATCGATTTTATGAATAAGATTCAAATTGTTTAAGTGCAAATATCTTGTTTGTCTTTATGGTTCTATCTTAGATTTAGGCTCTTGAGAAATTTCGCTCCTTTTGAGCAAAAGCGTCCGAGTCCTTTGACCATTGTTTACTAAAGGTGCGAGCTCTCGGGCCTTTGCACACTTGTCATTTCTAAGCCCCCTAAATTTTAAGTTCAACCTTTAGGGTTACTTGGCATCGTGGCTAAGTATTAGTATGACCTCTTAAACTACTTAGACTTAACCGAGTTTTAATACGACCTCTTAGGCTGCTCAGACTTAGTTGAGTTTCAATATGATCTCTAGGGCCACTCGGACTTAGCCGAGTTTTAATACGACCTTTTGGGCTGTTCGGACTTAGTCGAGTTTTAATACGACCTATTAGGCTGCTCGGACTTAGTCGAGTTTTCGGTTAAGTGAAAGGAGTCCTATCCACTTGACTTAAGGGCAGCTTAGGTCTTATTACTTTGTGAGATGGCCGCTCAGACTTATTCGAGTTTTAATATGACCTCTTGGGCTTAGTCGAGTTTTAATATGACCTCTTGGGTCGCTCAAACTTAGCCGAGTTTTTGGGCAAGTGAAAGGAGTCCTATCCACTTGACTTAGGGGTAGCCTAAGTCTTATTACTTTGTGAGATGACCGCTCGGACTTAGCTGAGTTTTAATACGACCTCTTGCGCCGCTCGAACTTAGCTGAGTTTTAATACGACCTATTGGACCGCTTGAATTTAGTCGAATTTTAATACGACCTATTGGGCTGCTCGGACTTAATAGAGTTTTAATATGACCTCTTAGGCCGCTCGAACTTAGTTGAGTTTTTGGGCAAGTGAAAGGAGTCCTATCCACTTGACTTAAGGGCAGCCTATGTCTTATTACTTTGTGAGATGGTGTGCGATCACTTAGCAGAGCACAAAATGATAACTTAAACGAAAACTGCCGTTTTATTAATGGAACGTGATACTAGTATGTAACGTAAACAGTATACCTGTATGTTTTAGAAGCTTATTAATAATATCTCTTGAGGTGAGCAGCGTTCTATATTCGTGGGACAAACCTTCCCTCCTGAGTGCATAACTTGTATGACCCATTTCGTAGGATTGACTAGACCAGTAATGGACCTTTCCGATTTGGAGAGAGCTTGTTCCGGCCGATGTTCTTTCCGGTGGCCTCTATGCTTCTCAGCACCAAGTCTCCTACCTCAAATTAGTACGTTTTCTCCTCCTTATTGTAATACCGGGTGACTCTTTGTTAGTATGCCGCGGTCCGCAATCTTGCTGCGTCTCGAATTTCTTCAAGAACGTCAAGGTTCTCTCGGATTCTCTGTATATTATTAAGAAGATTGAAGCTTTCCACGTGGAGGTTTGGCAACCCGACCTGCACTGGGATGATCGTCTCGACCCCGTAACACAGGCTAAAAGGAGTTTCTTATTGTAATACATGACGATTTTTTGTTAGTATGCCGCAGTCCGCAGTCTTACTGTGTCTCGAACTTTTTCAAGAAGGTCAAGATTCTCCCGGATTCTCTGTACATTATTGAGGGGATTGAAGCTTTCCACGTGGAGGCTTGGCAGCCGACCTCCACTAGGATGATTGCCTCGACCGTGTAACACAAGCTAAAAGGAGTTTCTTGCATTGGCTCCCTTAGAGTTGTCCTGTAAGACCACAAGACAGACGGTACCTCTTCAACCCATAAGCCCCTAGCGTGTTCCAGCTTCATTTTCAATCCATATAGTATTGTGTGGTTCGTGACCTCCACTTGGCTATTTCATTGTGGGTATGTGACCGATGTGTGTAGCAACATTACCCTCAGGCTGGTACAATACTTGGTGAATATTTTTTTAGAGAATTGGGTCCCATTATCGGTCACAATGCATTCTGGGATCCCAAACTTGCACACAATGCTCTGTTGGATGAAGTCTGTAGCGTTCCACTCAGTTATGCGAACCAATGGCCTACCCTCAACCCACTTTGTGAAATAATCAACCCCGATGATTAAGAACTTCATTTGTCCGGATGCTATCGACTGTGGCCTAAGTATGTCCAGCCCCCATTGCGCAAATAGATAAGGTGACTATAGAGCTCTGAGTTCTGTATGCGATTGGTAAAAAAGGTTGCCGTGGACTTGATAATTCTGGTATTTTCGTAAGAAGTCTATGGCATCATACTTCATGGTTGGCTAGTAATACAATTATCTCATCAGTTTGAACGAAAGGTTCTTACCCCCAATATGAGATCCACAAACCCCGAGGTGTACCTCTTCAAGGGTATAATCAGCCTGTTTTGGGGTGAGACACTTCAAGTAGGGGCAGAGAATCCTCGATGGTACAATCGACCGTCTATGATAGTATACCACCTTACCATTTTCTTCACCTTCTTGGCCTCTTCTGCATCCTCGAGTAGTACCCAATTGGATAAGTACCCTAGGTACAGGGTTATCCAATTGTTGGCCTTGGATATTTACATCACTTCTGTCTCGGAGTCTTCTATACTGGGTTTGTTAAGGACCTCACGCATTCCTCGGGCACATTACTCTAGGTCTCCCAAGGCTGCCGCTTTTATCAGTTGATCGGCCTTTTCGTTCTCCTTTCGTGGGATGTGGACCATTTTTACCTTCTCAAAGGCTACCACAAGCTCTCGGACCTTTGAGAGGTATTTGGACAGTTGTGGGCTGTTGGTTTCGAAGTTTTTACAGACTTGATTAACGTCCAACTCAGAATCACTATAGGTAATCAAGTCATTGGTAGAGCACTCCTTTGCCAATCGTAGTCTTGCAACCTGGGCCTCGTACTCTGCTTCATTGTTGGTTGCTGGGGATTCGAGGGCCATTGATTATTTAATCTCTGATCCTTCGGGCGTCGTCAACACAACGCCAACTCCACAATCATCTTTTATTGATGAGTCGTCCATGTGCAGAGTCCATGTTGTTGGGCTGTGTAAGTCTTTGGAGCCGAAAGTGTCCGAGAAGTCTTGAGTTACTATCACGGTTTCGAGGATAAAGTCCGCTAAGGCCTGACCTTTTAAGGTAGGCCGCGGATGAAACTTTATGTGAAACTCATTCAACTCAATGGCCCATTTGACCAACCGTCTCAACGTTTCTAGCTTTTGCAGAATCGTTCTTAAGGGTTGGTCGGTTAGGACGACTACTTTGTGCACTTGAAAGTATGGTATCAATTTTCGAGCAGAATACACGAGCGCCAGAGCCATCTTTTTCGCATGGGAGTACCTTGTCTCAACATCAGCCAAGATCTTGTTGATGTAGTACACGAGCTGTTGCTTGCCGTTCTATTGACTTACCAAGGCTAAGCTCAAGACTTTGTCTGAAACCGAAAGGTACAGGTATAACTTCTCACCTGTTTGGGGGGAAAGTCAACAGAGGTGGGTTTGATAGATACCCCTTAAGTCCCTGGAAGGCTTCTTCATAGTCGACCGTCCATTGGAAGTCGTTATTCTTTATCCCTCACAGGGTCTTAAAGAACGGCAAATACTTCTCGGCCAACTTGGCCAAGAGCGCAATAATGCTGCTAACCTTCCGATGAGCCTTTGAACCTCCTTCATGGTCCGAGGATATTTTATTTCAAGGATGGCCTTGATTTTTTTTGGATTTACTTCAATCCCTCAACACGAAATAATGTAGCGTAAGAATTTTTCAGATGCCACTCCAAATGTACACCTGGTTAGATTGAATTTCATCTGGTATGTTCTTAGGATGTTAAGGCCTCGTCTAGATCTTGGATGTGGTGGTCGGTTATTTTGCTTTTGACAAGCCTGTCGTCCACATAGACCTCCACGTTCCTCTCAATCTGGCATTCGAACATTTTATTCATGAGTCTCTGGTAAGTAGCAACCGCACTATTGAGGCCGAAGGGTATGACTTTGTAACAGTGTGTCCCCTGATCCGTTATGAATGATATGTGCTCTTTATCTTCGAGACTCATCCTTATTTGATTGTAATCCGAGTACGCATCCATGAAAGTTAGAAGCTCGTGACTAGACGTCGAGTCTGTAAGCGAATCAATCATCGTGAGTGGGAAGCTGTCTTTCGGGCATACTTTATTGACGTCTATGAAGTCCACGTACATCCTCAACTTCCTGTTATTCTTCTTCACCATCACAATGTTGGACAGCCAATTTGGGTAGTGCACATCCCTTATGAATCCCGCATGCAGAAGCTTATTTACCTCATCCCGGATTGCTACCAGCTTCTCCACGGAATAGTTCATCATCTTTTGCCTAACAGGCTTACGACTGGGATTTAGGCCCAACTTATGGACTGTTATTTCAGTCGATATCCCTAGAATGTCGCTTGGAGTCCAAGCGAAGACGTTTGAACTCTTCCGCAGGAAACTAATAAGTTGGTCTCGAAAGGTTTGAGGTAGAGAACTTCCTGTCTGGATAGTTTTTTCTGGATCTCTGGGATCCAGAAGGACTCGGTCGATGGTTTCTCCAGACTCGACCTGTTGTAATATCGTCTCATCACGGTGGTCTAAGTCTTCCATGGGCTGAGGAAGAGAAGTCTAGGTAATATGGGACAAGTAGCATGTCCATCCAGCAGCTTGGTCCCCGAGGACCTCCCCAATCCCGTATGGTATTGAAAACTTCATCTTTAAGTGTAGGATTGAAGTTATGACCCCGAAGGTGGTTAGGCAAGGGCGTCCGAGGATTGCGTTATAGATCGATGGCAAGTCTACCATTAGAAAGGAAAGGGTCTTTGAAGATGTCCTCGGATGGGTTCCTAGTGTGACCTCAAGTTGGACGATTCCCTACACTAGTATTGGCTTGTTGACCAGTCCATAGAGGGTCCTTCAATTGTGGTCATCTAACTTCTTTTGAGCCCCAATTTAATGAAAGTATCAAGATAGAGAATATTTTTTGAGTTTTCATTATTAATGAATACTCGTTTCATCTGGTAGTTTAAACTATCGTTCGAAACGAGAGCCGTTACAACCAGGGGGTCAGAATGGGGGATGTTACATGGGTCATATCTTCGCTATAAAAACTAATGACCTCATCTCTAGATTTTACCCTCGATTTCTTGTTCTTCGCCGCTAGATCTCCCTGAGCGCTATCACTGGTCGGGCAAGTGAAAATCATGTTGACCACCCTCATGGTCACTCTGCCTCTTGGTTGGTCAGCCTTAATCACTTCTACTATTCCGGATGGCTGCCTGGGCCTTTATAAAAAACGGTTGAGGTGACCTCTCTTGATCAACTCCTCAATCTCATTCTACAACATCCTACAGTTCTCAGTACCATGGCCTCCATAACGGTAGTAATGACAGTATTTGGATTGGTCACCACCTTCTAAGTTCTTCAGTGTCTTAGGCCATTTCAAAAACTTTTCATCCCGAATCTGCATCAAAAATGTTGGTACGCGAGTCGTTCAAAGGTGTAAGGTTGATGGGCTTGTACTCCCTATGGACGTTTTGCTTAGACTTTTGCTGCTTCTTGGGCGCTCAGAAGTCTTATCGGTCTTCATGCCTCCTTTTCCCCTCCATTGTCCTCACAAGGTGGCTCTCCACCTGGACGGGCTTCTTTGCATTGTTTGCTTCTTCGACCGCGATGTATACTCTAGCTATGCTCTCGACATCCCTAAATGTCTACGGACCCTTGTGCATGAGGTGCTCAGAGAAGTTACCTCCTTCTAGTGCAGATAGGAAAGTGATCAACTTGACTCCATCAGTCAGCTTTGGGATATATCTGGCCTCGGATATGAAATGAGACAGAAAATTCTTCACGCTTTCCCTGGCTCCTTGCTTTAACGAGCAATGTGCCATGGTTGCTTATCGATCTGCTGGTTGGAAGCGAATTGGGAGGGAAAAGTTTCAGTCAACTCGTTGAACGAATAGATTGAGTCCACGAGCACCCCATAGAATCAGATCCTTGCGTCGCTCTTGAGCGTCAAGAGAAAGCACTAGCACATTGTCATTTCATCCAAACCTTGTAGGCTTAGATGCTCACGAAAGTGTACAAGTGAACCATTGGATCTGCACTTTCATCATAAGCGTTGAGGTTTTACATTTTAAACTTTGGGAAAAGTGGCCTTATCCTAACCTCCATTGTGAATGGAGATCTATAGAGGTCAGCAGCTCCTCCCTCAGTATCGCCAAAAACTTGACGAAATACCCTATCGAGCTTTTCCTCCACTTAAGGCGTGGCCGTCATCTTATTTTCGTTGAGGTAAGTTCTCAACTCGTAGGAGTCTTGCGCAGCTAGCTGCCCCGAATGGCTCCTAGTCCTCCGAGGGACCTCTTCGATAGGGGTTGTGTCCTGAATGGCGCACTCTTGGCCATCACAGACACAACAAGGATTTTGCCTCTCTGGGCTCTCTTTTTGTATCCGAGGTCCTAAACGTCCTTGGAGGCGCAATGGGGCCCTACTACTCGAGGCAACCTGTATCTGAGGGTCCTCTTACTGTGCAGCTCGTTTATTGGGGTGTTTCTTCTATTTTCTCCTCTTTTGGGATGTCGTGGTCTGAGAGGCCTTGGATAGGGCTTTCCTCATCCGCGCGTCCATCCTTGAGCAAAGGCCCTAGACACATCATCCATTCTCAGCTCCAATGCTCATACATTAGAATCAGGATGATCTTTTACTCTAACGCAGGGTGTAGGGCTATTGGTGCATGAGCATGCCTCTTAAACAGGAGCACTGGTCTATCATCGGGTATTCACCATTTTTGAGTTTATTGGAAAATACACTGAGTTGACTTTTTGTTGCGATTTTTCACAGACAGCGCCAAATATTGCATCCTTGAATCCTTACACTGATAAGGACGAGGATCCGACAGCAACACCAAATAATGATTGTGTGAAGCAGAGAGAGAGAGTATGCAAACTGATACACAGAGAGTTTTTACGTGAAAAATCTTCTCTTGAATGAGAAAAAAAAACCACAGGACTTCTATTCGAAAATTATTTCACTATCTTGTATTTTGTTACAAGCTGTACTCTAGTACAGGAGGTTGAGGACTAAGTGTATGGAAACTCTAAGGAGTCACTCTTATAACACGAGCCCTTTCTTTCTCTCTCTATCCTCTCTATTATGAGTTGCAACAGTAAATACTCGATCCTTTGTTTGGTAAACAATTAAGGTATTTATAGTGATTATGCTTCCCATTGAAAGGTGTCCACGTGGGGTTGGCGTACGCAGGGGATCCTGCCACCAGCTCCGTAAACCCTTTTTACTGTGTCAGGAAGATTGCGTGCACGCTCGCCTAGTGTGACATTTGCCGTGTAAGACCGTGTGCTCTGTTGGCCATCATTCTTCTTGCAGTCTGACACAATCAATCACCAAATTTCTGTCACGCCGTTTTTATAAGTTAGGTAGCGTCCGAGGCCCATCTCAAGTCCACGAGCCATAATGAACTTTAAGCCCACTGTGTCTCACGGGTCTGATTTGGCACCTGGACTTTTGGAACCTTCGTGATATCAGGGCTCGATTCCAGAGAAATGGACCTTTAATGTGAGTATTAGGTATCAGTACCCATCAATAATTAATAAAAATAAAAATTTACAATACAATTAAAGAGAGTAAAAAATTAAGAATAGTTTTGATAATGTTTCCTATATAAAATGTCTATATTTACAAAAGCAATCATCATTGTTTCCCAACTAAGCCCATGACAACAAAAATATGCAATTAAGAATGTATCAATTGTACAATCGATTTTACCTAAGAACTATTTTCGATTATGAAATGAATTAAGAGACATTACGTTTAAAAATATCACTATTATAATGATATACGATTATAAATAACACTCTTTACACTGACTCTTTACATCAACAACAATTGTAAATAAATTGGTTACAACATTCCTATACATATCTCAGTTATCAACACTACAAGTGTAATAATTTTAGCACTGAACACAAAAAAATAATGTAAAAGATAATTAACTTGTAATAGCATAACCGTAATTGGTAATGTATATGACACGAATTGAATCTTAATCAGATATTTAAAGTTTCTTATATTTTTCTTTTTTCTCTACCTCTCTGTGTTTAAAATGACTTGAATTAGAAGTAAAAAATTAACCCCCTTTTAGAGTGTGTATGGCATTCTAATGCCACCTTCCACATTTGCTCCCATGCTAAACGTTGTTCGGATGCCAAAATTATTGTTCAAATGCAAGGAAAAAACTTCATAAGCTCATATGTGCCTATTAGGCACACACATATTATTTTCATTTTGTATATATTTGCCTATCAAATGTTGTTCACCTATGTAGTTGGAAGTCCTTCGTTCTAGTGAATCTTTATATAAATATTGAGTAAAAGTCTTTTTTAGTACCAGAATAAAAAAATCAACATGTATAATAGATATAAAAACTTATTAAAAAAATGATTCAAAATCTAGTAAATTTTTTTTCATAACCTTATAGAGGCAACTCCCTTCTATAGCGAGTAGCCAATATCTCTTACCTAATAAGAGCCTTTTTGTTGGGGTTGGTCACTCCCTTGTGGGTAACTCAACAAACTGGTTTGTCATCAGACTATGTCAGAGCGCGTGGACAGCCAAGGCGCGCGGACAGCTAAGGCCGCATGGACAGCCAGGGCTCGCGGACAGTCGGGGCGCGCGGACAGCCAGGGCGCGCGGACAACCAAGGGCTCGTGGACAGCCAGGGCGCGCGGACAACTAAGGCCGCGTGGACAGCCAGGGCTCGCGGACAGTCGGGGCGCGTGGATAGCCAAGGGCTTGCGGACAGTCGGGGCGCGTGGATAGCCAAGGCGCCCGGACAGCCAGGGTGCGTTGACATAGTGCGTGGACGTAGCGCACGGACGGCCAAAGGGAAGGCCGAAATTTACCAATTGGTGACACTGGTATGGAATCCCCTGCGGACATGGCTGAGTGCACAGTATCGTCCGGGGACATGGGGTGTGCACGGTGAGGACCGAGGATTTGGAAAGTCCGAGGTCGTTGTCACTGCCTGGAGACCAGAGGACACCAGATGACTCTTGTAATCGCCATGGCCACAGATGGTCCGAGGACGTGAGTGCAGTATCGACCGAGGACGTTGTTGCACGTAGCGGACAGTTGACCTTTGGAGGACAGGTGTCAGACCTGTCAGTGCATGCGCCGTCTGAACAAGCGTTAGGTTGCAGACTTGTCAGAGCATGTGCCGTTCTTGGAAATAGGCGATTACAGAGTAGGTGGATAGTTGCAGCATAGGTTGCACGGCAGGTGGCAAGAGATTGTCCACACGCCACCTGCTTATTAATTGAAGGGTCTCCAGCTGAACTATATATATGCATGCTGGGCATGCAGTGTAAATGAGTGTGGTGGAGTGAGTGTGGAGCACCCAGAGAGAGTGTGTGCCGTTCTCAGCACCCAAGGAGGAGTGGCAGAATGTGTGAGGACTCACCAGGAGGGTGAGTCCCCAGAGTGTTCGGACAGAGCAAGGCCACCATTCATATGGGTGTGTCCAGACACCCTGGGTGCAAGTTGCACCGGCCTGGCGACGGAGACACCGCCAGGAGTGCAGTGCGCCAGCCGCTGTGTGCGGGGGTGAAACGGCGTCCACCGTTTCACCAATACTTGTAAAATGAGAGAGTAGAGTGCACCACAGTGAGGAGAGAAAAAGTGGAAGAAAGAGAGCAGTGAGTGAAACTCAAAGTGTGAGGACTTTGTTTTCTTGGGCTCTATTCTTCGTTTTCGTCTCTGGGGCTTGTGTAGTCAAGGTGGTTGTTGTACTCTATCTCTGGGTTTGTGTAACCATTTTATATAGTGGATTTATTGGTAGATTATGTATCCCGTGGTTTTTTCTCTTCGGTTTGGGAAGGAGTTTCAACGTAAAAAATGCTGTGCATCTCTTATGTTTCCTTGTTCCTACTACATGGTGGCTAACGATGACTGGGGGGTTCGGGTTTTTCCGCTGCTTTGACTGGATCAGGTGGATCCAGGTCATTCCGACCCCAACACTTTTCTCCATTGAAATACAAACATCGAAATACAAGAGCTTAAATAAAACTCTTTTCCAGTCCAACACTTGAGTACCACAACTCGCACTTGGTGGCTTCATATCAGTAGGAACACCATTATTGGATAACATCTTAGCCTACCTCACTCCATTATTACCAAACTTGCTATTTATCACATTTGTCTTTTTCCTTGAAAATTAAAGCCCTCATTAGGTATAGGCGCGAACACTTCCTTCCTATTACCACAATCAAAGAGTTTCTTCTGAGCTTCTATTTTCATTTGTCAAACCTCATGTAAAAGTTATTGTCATCAACCTTACATTTTGAAATCAAATTTAGCGGAATATGCAATCCATATTACACACTTCTTAACATCAACATCATTCCATTTCTTGTCCTCAAACACTACTTTCCTATTCTCATGATTTTTGAGGAGCCGATATTATTCATTTTTAATATCTCATAATTTTCAAGCATATAAAACATAAAGTGTCATTTGATATCGTGTAGAATAAGGACCCACTATCTAATACTAAATATGTCTCACATCCAATGAAGTTGTATACTTTTTCCTTATATATATCTAAACGATTATTATATGTAGCAAAAAAGACCTTATTAGTGCCCTTGTGATCCCTCTTCTCATATTGTTTATTGCCTCATTGTTTCTCTTACTTTACTTGAGACAATATTATTTGATTTTTCCCTTCTTACCACAATTTTGGCACTCGATGTCATTATAATTGGATTAGTTGTTACTTCTCTCCAAACTGTCACCTCTCTCCGTTTTTCTTTCATTTCTACGACCATTAGTTGAGCTAGTTGAGTCTAAAGTGTTTGGCGCTTGTAAAATATCACTATGATTTATTCTTTGTCTAGACTTATTCATAAATAAAGAAATAATGATATTATCAAAACTCTACATATTTTTCCCAAGGGGTAACTTAATTATATTATGATCAATTGAACTCATCAACAAAACCAATAACAATGGCGCATTGTCTTCCTTCTTGATCTTCATAATAAACGTGGATATTTTGGTCAAAATACTATTAAATTTATCCAAAAATTTTTTAAAGCTCTCACCTTCTACTAAAAGAAGCTGATAAAATTGCTTCTTCAAGTACAATCAAATCACCAGTGACTTGAATTTAAATCGTCTATCAAGTTTCTTTCACACTTTCTCAGACCAACCAATTATTTCGTAAAAAATATTATCCACTATTTTAAATTATTTTTACAAGTTTGATCATCACAAACTTGACTATTTGATACCACTTGTTGGGATCTAAGAACCTTTAACATCATCACCCCACCCCCTTTCTCCTATTGAATTATGAAAGATAATAAATGTACT
>JAODPA010150846.1:0-14983 GCA_025585075.1 Nepenthes mirabilis
CAATTAACTTGGATTATTTATTTTCTAAGAATTCTAATGTCATCCTAATGTAGAATAAGTCAATAAGTGGGCTCTGTTAGGTCTGGTCATTTCCTTGTGGGTAACCCAATAAACTAATTTGTCATTAGAGAATTTGTGGAGAATAAATCCGAAGATCTGTTTTCGATCAACGGAATGTTGACCGGAGGAGAACAGTGGATGGTCAATGGAGATTGACCGGCGGACAGCCAGCTGAATCCGATCAACAGGAGGTTGACCGTCTGAAGGCTGCAGGAGCACTACTGGATGGCGGACTGGTAGCAGGAGACGGTCAATAGGAAAGTTGACCGGATGGCACTAAAGACGGTCAACGAAAAATTGACCAGTTGAGTACTGAGCCTTGAAGACTGTGGAAAGTGGCAGCTGGTAGTGGACAGATATCTTTCCAAGATTGGTCGACAGGCTGGCAATTGGGTTGTAAAGCACGCGTCTGCACAGTGCAGAGCATGCGCCATCTGTAGGGCATGGGCTTGCAGGAAGCTAAGAAATTAGTTAAGACGTGGCACCTATTAACTGCAAGTGGTGACTAGCTCGGCAGATGGGATTAGGTGGAGGTAGGACGTCTATATATGAGCACCAGAAGCTTCCGGAGGAGATGGCCTTGAGCTGGTCCAGAGCGTGCCCAGAGTGGTGACCAGACTAGTGTGGGAGCCAACACCAGGGGTGCTATGTGCCGGCCGCCGTGTGCGGGAGTGAAATGGCGGGCTACCGTTTCACCAATACTTGTAAAATGAGAGGGGAGTGCACCACCAGTGAGAGAAAGAAGAAAAAAAAATAGTAAAAGAGATGAGTGTTTCCTATTTACTCTGGAGAGGTTTTTCTTTGTTATTCTCTAGTGTGTAACAGATACTCCATCTCGGGGGTTTGTAACCCATTTTACATAGTAAATCTATTTGCGGACTTTGTATCCCGTGGTTTTTTCCTCTTCAGTTTGGGAAGGGGTTTCCACGTAAAAAATATTGTGCATCTCTTGTTCCTTGTTCCTACTAAATGGTGGTTATCGATGACGGGGGGTTCGAATTTTTTGCTACTGTCGGATCTGGTGGATCCGAGTATTCCTACCCCAACAAGTGGTATCAGAGACGGTCAAGTCTATCAGAGCTGGCTGAGATCGACCCAAGCCCGGAAAAGGGCTGCTTGCGGAGAATGCTGACCGGAAAGGGCTACCTGCGGAGGTGCTGACCTACTACCAGAGTAGAGTGAAGCGTCACAAGGGGAAGCCACCGAGTAAAGTGCCGCAGAAGTAGAGCCACCGAGGTCTCTGGCGGTCGAAGTGCACCTGGAGTCATCGTGGAAGAGTTTGCCATTTAGTGCGGAATTTGATGGAACGATAAAAAGTATAGCGGAGTCAGCAGGGCCAAGGACGGAGCTGTGCAGAGCTAAGGGCGGAGCTGTGTAGGGCCAAAGGTGGAGCCAGCATGACCAACGGTGGAAGGCCAAGGGCGGAGCTGAGCAGGACCAACGGCGGAACCAGCAGGGCCAACGGGAGAGTCAGTAGGGCCAACAACGGAGGGCCAAGGGCGGAGCTGAGCAGGGCCAAGGAAGGAGCCAGCAGGACCAAGGGCGGAGCCAGCAGGGTTAAGGGAAGAGCTAACGCCTGGATTCCCAATTGAGGGGAAGCTGCCAGAAGACAGGCGATGACTGTCACTAGGTAAAGGGTGAAGGTAATCCCCACAAGGTCGTGAGGAAAAATTTGTTCGGTCTAGTCACTCCCTTGTGGGTAACCCAACAAATTTTAATAAACCGGTTTGTCATTGGAGGGTTTGTGAAGAACAAATTCGGAGAACTATTCCGAGGAGAACAGTGGACGGTCAATAGAGATTGATCGGCGGACGGCCAGCGGAATCCGGTCAACAGGAGGTTGACCGTCTGAAGGCTACAGGAGCACTGCTGGATGACAGAGTGGCAGCAGGAGACGATCAATAGGGAGGTTGACCAGATGGCAATAGAAGACGGTAAACAGGGAAGTTGACTAGATGGCACTGAAGACGGTCAACAGGAAGTTGACCAGCTGAGTATTGGGCCTTGGAGACTGTGGAAAGTGGTAGTTGGTGGTGGACAGATGTCTTTTCAGGATTAGTCGACAAGCTGGCAGTTAGGTTACAGAGCACGCGTCTGCACAGTGCAGAGCATGCGTCGTCTGCAGGGTATGGGCATCCAGGAAGCTCGGAAACTAGTGAAGACGTGGCATCTATTATTTGCAAGTGGTGACCAATTGGGCAGATGGGATTAGGTGGAGCTAGGACGTCCATATATGGGCACTAGGAGCTTCCGGAGGAGATGGCCTTGAGTTGGTCCAGAGCGTGCCCAGAGTGGTGACCGGACTGGTGTGGGAGCCAACACCAGGGGCGCCGACCGTTGTGCGCCGGCCGCCGTGTGTGTTACCGTTTCACGAACACTTATAAAATGAGAGGGGTGTGCACCACCAGTGAGAGAGAGAAGTAAGAAAAATAGAGAGTAAAAGAGATGAGTGTTTCCTGTTTACTCTGGAGAGATTTTTCTTTATTATTCTCGGGTGTATAGCGGATACTCTATCTCGGGGGTTTGTAACCCATTTTACATAATAGATCTATTGGCGATTTTGTATCCCGTGGTTTTTTCCTCTTCGGTTTGGGAAGGGGTTTCTACGTCAAAAATATTGTGTATCTCTTGTTCCTTATTCTTACTAAATGGTGGCTGTCGATGACGGAGAGTTTGAATTTTTCGCTGCTACCGGATCTAGTGGATCCGAGTCTTTCGACCCCAACAGGCTCAACTAAACTTAGAAAGTTCTTAATATATACACGTTAAGAATGCAACGTGGTCCAATTGTTAGGCCAGCTGCCACTGACACTGACACATACTAACTTAAAAGCAAATATTGCTAATATTTTATTCTCTCATATATACATTACTTACACTTCAAATTTATATGATGCGGCCATTAATATATTAGGCCACCAACCACCAACCAAAAAAAAAAAAAAAAGCAAATGACAATCTCATGTCGCCGGTCCATTGGCATTTGAACAGAGTATTTAACAGGTGCATTTTGATTTTGCAAGTGTTACCTATATCCAACATTAATATCACTCTAACAATTTTCCAGGATCAAGCTGCCCAATACAAGCTTACTTGCCAACAATAAAAGCAAATGACACTGCAGCCTACATGCATCCCCTCCATTGCTTTTGAAAAGGCTTTTTAGAAGCTTATAAATATGAATTTTTTCAACAATATTCCCCAGAATCTAATTTGCATTCTCCATACTTTACTACAAATTTTTAATCAGTTCTTGTTCAAAATGATTTTTAATAACATGTTTTGATACCAAATCGATAAAAAAAAGAAAAGAAAAAACAGCTTGAACCTTTCGATCAAAAACAATAAAAATAATTATACTTGTTGCATTCAGTAGTTTACATATTCATAAAATAGACTGCTCGATGCACAAGATTCTCACTATCATGAGTGGTGTGCGCTGTAAGTTGGTCTCATTTGGTGAGATGAGATATTTCTATAGTGTAATTGAATTTAATTTTTAGTCAAAGATATTAATATTCGACACACTTAATATTATTTATTTATATAATAAAATTATTATATCTAAGCAATCCGACCACTTAATTATAATAAGATCATACTTTACTCTGAATGCTTGGACACTCAGGTCTAAAAATTTCTCAATCATAAGATTATTGAAATTGATGCGTACCTGGATCCAATTTCGAACAGATTCGGATTCCCTTGGATGGATTGAACCGGCTCCGTTCACTGAGTGCGAATCCTACACATCACTAAAGCAAACAAGAGGTCAGCGTTAATGGCGGGAGGTAATCCAACCGAAAACACTTCGACGCTCAAGTCAGTAAAACAGTTTTCAAGAGGGAAGAAACTGAAAATGCGTGAAAGCAATGGGAGAGGGGAAGAGAGTGTTTTGTTCCAAATGTCAGAGAGACACAAGGCCTTTCTCGTATCTGAATGGTGGGAAGGTAGAGAACAGCTGTAGAGACCCGTTCGTTACCTTGGAGTTCGATTGCGTTTGAGAGTTTGACTGCCTCGAGAGAGAGCTAGTTTCTCAGAGCACTTAGGATTTTTTAGTAAATGCAGACGTACCCAGAATGAGAATTCTGGGGTATATTTTATGGCTGGGAGAGTGATCATCCTTCTTTGGAAGGCGTGATCCCTCTCGTCTTTGCCTTGGCTAGCTTGCCTTCTGGAGCAAATGCCAGTTGCCAAGGTGGGCGTGATCCCTTCCTTCTGAGGAGGCCGACCGCTTCCCAAACTAACGTCATTCCTTTTCAGTACATTGCCGTTGGGTTACTTTGGCGGGTAAGGAATCGGGAGGATTGGCGCTTTCCTTCTTTGAAGGGCGTCAATCTTGTTAGCATCTTTTCTGGTGTAAATTAAGATCGTGTGAGACACGTGGAAAGATGTGGTTGGCCGTCTGGTGAGTGGTGGGCCCAAACGGAGCAGGCCCATCACTGTAGAAAGGCGTCATTTGGGCCAAATGTACAGGGCGCAGACGGTCAACGTCTGAGTTGACCGTCAATGTGTCGGCCGCCTTCGTGGAGAACGAAGGGAGAGTGGCTGGAGATCAACTGATGGGCGGTGGGCCAGAATGGAGTAGTCCCTTCACTGTGGCAAAGCCTCTAAAGGCCCAATCAGGCTGGGCAAGGGCGGTCAACATTGCGCTGACCGTCCTCGAGTGAGTTGGCCGCTAGGACGGTCAACGTCAACGTTGACCGTCCTGGGCTTTTCAATTCCTGGGCCTATTTTCTCACTGGGCCGTCAGAAAATATTGACCGGACTTCTTGGGTTTCCGTTGTCCTTCCTTTGGGCCAGCCCATTACTGGTGTACCCATCACTAGCCCCCCATGCTGGTGGTCAGATTTCTGGCCTATAGTATGTTCATGATGAGATGCCTCTCTTGCCTTGAGGACCTCGTGGGAATCCTTTAAAAGTGTAAAGGAGAGTTTGACCGGAATTGTTGACCGTTTTGGCCAATTCTGGAGTACCAGAATTTTTGACCGTTCTGGTCAATTCTGGAGTTCCAGAATTGTTGACCGTCCTGGCCAATTCCGGAGTTCCAGAATTGTTGACCGTCCTGGCCAATTCCGGAGTTCCAGAATTGTTGACCGTCCTGGCTAATTCTGGGAATGATTTCTGCCAGCTTTTGGCCAGATTGCAAGGCAGAAATCGACACGTATCTTCCTTTGGTTGGGCGGAGATCCTGGTCATTAATGCTCCAGGGATCCGTCCTTTTGCAGGGTCAAGTTAGAAGGTAACACGTGGCTAGAGTGACGGCGTCCTTTGAGTGCTTGGCGCTTAAGTTTTCCTTCCGTATTTTGAAATCCGTTACGCCTTCAAACCGTCGTCTTCTTCGTTCTTGTTTCTCAGACGCACTTCTTCAAAAAAAACCCTAAAGTTTCTTCTGATCATGGCTTCCGTGGCGGATTTCTCATCTGATCTGAGAGAGAATGACATCAAAGCTCTGTGCATCGAGTTCAACATTCCTAAAGGGATGGCCTGGAAGGTTCCGGGCGAAGACGACAAAGCCTTTTCTCCACCGGAGGGCTACATTACTGTTTATGAGGCTCATCTGAGGAGCGGCCTCCGCTTGCCATTGCCGGAGGAGTTTCAATTGATCATGGTGGCTCTACAAGTACCCATCGCCCAGCTCCATGCCAACGCGGTGAGGTACATTTGTACTTTATGCATTTTTATCCGGAAGTTTGATCAGAAGTTTAGGATGTCTGGCCTTAAGGTTATATTCAAAGTGACCCAGGGGGCGGAGTGGATTTCACTTAGCCCCCGTACGGGGATAAAAATAAACAAGGCCATTCACGACTCCCTGAAGAACTGGAAAAACCGGTTCTTCTTTGTAAAGGTGGGAGAGAAGTGGCCCGTTGCGCGGAACTGGGGCAAGGTTCCAGAGGTGCACCTTGGTACACCGTCTGCGACGGAGACCTCTGCCTATGCCTGGCTGACCAAGGCCATACGGGACAATCCCGATGAATTCAAGAGGGACTTCTTGGTTTCCCATGCGGAGACCAAGAAGGCTAAATGGGGACCGCCGTCACCGATTCAGAAGCCGCACCCTCCGATTAAAATGGTGAGTCCTGAGGTCTCAAAGAAATTGATCATTCGACCAAGGTCCTCGGAGGAGGCTACTGAGAGGGTGACTGCTACGCCCTCATCTTCCTCTTCGCAGATTGATCTCGTGGCTGCCAGGATCTGCGGCGGACCCGGCAGCACTTCTGGAGCGGAGAGGTCCGTTGAGGACAGGCCGGCGGATGCCGAAGGAGTTATTTTGGCCCAGCCTGCGGGGAAGTTGGTTCCAGGCGCCGCCTGGATGGGATCTGCAGAGGAGCCAGCTCGCGACGTGCCCGAGGGTTCACGCATTTATATTGTGGAGCCGTCGACGAGGGCTGATCCACCAGTAGCTGCTCCAAAGGCAGCCAGGAGGAAAAAACCCGCTGCGACTACTCCAGTGGCTGCAGGAGAGGAGCCCGCCGCTGCCGTTGATGATGATGAGTTTTTGGATCGCATTTTGGATGAGGCAGCGGCGTGTTCGGCGCGAGAGGGTGCTCCTGGCTCAACATCTCCGATTCCACCACCAGCTGGGCCAGGCCTGGAGTCCAGACCTGTGAGGCCCTACAGGAAGACTTATGAGGTATGACCTCTGCAACGGCTCCCTTGTATTTTTTCTTTATGTTTATGAACTCACACTTTGTTTTTGTCCTGTGCAGCCAAGAAGATTGGCCTCAGCTGTCTCCCGAAAAATGGAGCAACGCGAACGTATCATTGCAGACCGGGAGGCTGAGATAGCCTGGCTAGAGGCCAAGCTGGCCGCCTCAGGAGGGGAGCTCCGTGAGCAGACTGCTGCTCTCGAGGCTGTTGTGGCGGACGTGGAAACAGAGAACACTGCACTGAAGGCAGAGAACGCTGAGCTGAAGGCGGAGGTTGCTCGCTTGAAGGAAGAGGATGATCGACTTAAGGCAAACAACAAACGCCTTTCAGATCGAGTCGCCGCCGCAGAGAACGAGTTGGCCTCCCGGATGACCCCTCATGAGGTAGGGGGCGCACTGCACGCCTGGCTGTTGGAGGGGCTCAACATTGGACGTCGCGTCGCGTGGTTGGTCGTTCCTGACTTCCCTGTAGAGTTTATAAATCAACGAAACCGCGCAGCGCAACGCAAGGAAGATCTGGAGGGAGAGCCTCGAGACAGCCAGGGTGGTCCGCCAGCCCTGTAGCCTTTTGCATTTCTTTTGTTTTTTGGACCGTATGTAAATTGTAACATACTTTGTGAGCAATAAAATGGAAGCTCTTTTCAGTTCAGTGTCTATTGTCTTTTATTGCTTTGTGTATGTTTATGTTGCTGCATTGGACGGCCAACCTGGTCGGCCGGTGATTGTTGATCGGTTGCCTAAGGAGCTGAGCCCCCAGGCTCGGCAGGTGGTTGCATTAACTAGCCTTGCGTTGTTGTCCAAGCGAAAACTTGGGCAATCAGTGTTAGAGAAGGAACGCTTCTCGTTATTGTTTAATCACACTATCCTTTCATAGAGAAGGTTGGTGCGTGGGGTAGCCAACTTGGTTGGCTGGCTGCCTAAGGAGTATGATCCTTAAGCCGGGCAGGCGGTTGTAATTACCAGCCTGGTGGCGCCGTGCAAGTGAAAACTTGGGCTGCCAATGTTGGAGAAGAAATGTTTCTCCCTTCGACCGTCGTTGATTGACGTTGCTGCTCCCCGAAAGGAGATCGTCGCGTGTGCCATTCTTACCCCCTAAGGTTTTCAGACCGCTATGGGCCACTTGGATGACCAAGGTTTAGTACGACCACTATTGGGCCGCTCGGATGACCGAGGTTTCAGACCGTTCATGGGCCACTTGGATGACCAAGGTTTTAGACCACTCATGGGCCACCTGGATGACTAGGGTTTCAGACCGCTCATGGGCCACCTAGATGACTAGGGTTTAAGACCGCTTATGGGCCACCTGGATGACCAGGGTTTCATACCACTTTTTGAGTCACCTTGATGACTAGGGTTTAACGAGAGGGTGAAGACCCTCCCGACTTAGGGGCAGTCTTGGTCGGGTAAAAACCTGCAAAGCAAACACAATTTATATATGCAAGACCTGGGATCCTATATGCTAAGTAAACCTCTTATTTTCCTCAATTACACAATCACGCGAATGAATGCACATAGACGGGTTAGTACGTACCTGGGCCTCTTATTGGAATGCACAAGACCTGGGTTGCGTTCCACGTTCGTGGGACCAACTTTCTGTCCTGATTTCGGAGTTTGTACGCTCCGTTGCGCAGAACGGCAGAGACAAGAAAAGGTCCCTCCTAGTTGGGAGAGAGCTTGTTTAGGCCAGCCAGCTTACTCGTGGCCTCGATGCCTCGTAGGACTAAGTCCCCAACGTCGAATTACCGGGCTTTCACCTTTTTATTGTAGTACCGGAAAACTCGGTGTTGGTACGCTGCTGTCCGTATTCTAGCGGCGTCGCGGGCTTCCTCTAGCAAGTCCAAGTGCTCCCTGATTTTCTGGGAGTTGGTCTGTGGGTCGAAAGACTCCACCTTGAGGCTTGGGAGCCCGATTTCAACAGGAATTACCGCTTCAGTCCCGTAACATAGGCTGAAGGGTGTCTCACGTATTGGTTCCTTCGGGGTTGTTCGATAAGACCAGAGGACGGATGGGAGCTCGTCAGCCCAGGAGCTCCCAGCGTCTTCCAACTTAGTCTTTAACCCGTGGAGTAGCGTACGGTTTGTGACCTCCACCTGCTCGTTGGCCTGGGGGTATGCCACCGAAGTGTGGGCCAACTTGATCCCAAGGTTGGTGCAATAATTGGTGAAGCGTTTCCCCAAAAATTGGGTCCCATTGTCAGTCACCACAACCTCTGGGACGCCAAACCTGCAGACAATGCTCTGGCGAAGGAACTCCAGAGCATTGTGTTCTGTGATTTTTGCAAGCGGGGCTGCCTCGACCCATTTAGTGAAGTAGTCGATGCCCGCGATGATAAACTTTCTCTGCCCCGTGGCAATGGGAAATGGGCCGAGTATATCGAGCCCCCATTGCGCGAAGGGCCATGGAGCCTGGAGTGACTTCAGGTCCGCGGACGGCTGGTGGTGAAGGTTTCCATGAAGCTGGCAGCTTTCACATTTCTTCACAAACTCAAGCGCGTCCTTTTTCATCGAGGGCCAATAATAGCCCTGTCGCATGATCTTGAAGGCCAGGTTTTTCCCGCCTACGTGTGATCCACAGATCCCGAAGTGGACTTCGCTCGGCATGTAGTCGGCCTCCTCTAGAGATAGACAGCGGAGGTACGGAGTCGAGTATCCGCTGCGGTACAGCCGCCCATCGACTACCGTGTACCAGCCGGCTGTCTTTTTAATTCGCTTAGCCTTCTCGGTGTCCTCTGGGAGTGATCCATCGGCCAAGTATTTAAAGTAGGGCGTCATCCAGTTTTTCATCTTGGAAATCTGCATTGCCTCCTGTTTCTCTATGCTGGGAGCGTTCAGGATCTCCCCCATGTCCCTCGAATACTGTTCGGGGTTCTCGGCAGCAGCGGATATAGCCAACCGGTCTGCCTTCCAATTTTCAGCTCGAGGAACATGAGCCAGGGTCAGTTTGTCAAAACCCTGGATGGCCTCCTTCGCCTTTTCCAGGTATCTGGCCAAGGAAGGGTTGTTTGCTTCGAAGCCCCCGTTGACTTGGTTTACGATTAGTTCGGAGTCGCTGTGAACCGCCAACCTCTTGGCAGAGCACTCCTTTGCTAACCGCAAGCCAGCTAGCAGGGCTTCGTACTCAGCGACATTGTTGGTCGCTGGGAAATCAAGTTTCAGGGAATACTTAATTTCGAATCCATCGGGAGTCGTTAGGATCACCCCTGCTCCACTGCCATTGTCCGTGGATGATCCGTCCACGTGGATTGTCCATTCTGGGACCTCGTCGGGCTGTTCTGCATTTTCTATGGGCTGTTCCTCGTGAATTGGGATCGTGGTCTCAACGATGAAGTCAGCCAGAGCTTGCGCCTTTATGGCAGGTCTGGGCCTGAATTCGATGTCGAACTCACCCAATTCAATGGCCCACTTTACCAGCCGTCCAGAAACGTCTGGTTTCTGGAGTATGCCCTTCAGTGGCTGGTCAGTAAGGACCACTACGCGATGCGCTTGAAAGTACGGCCTTAATTTTTGCGCTACGAAGATAAGGGCCAGTGCCACTTTTTCAGCGCGCGGATAGCGAGTTTCTGAGCCGGTCAATGTTTTGCTTACGTAGTAGACCAGCTGCTGGATATCGGATTCCTGGCGCACGAGGACAGAGCTGAGGGACACTTCCGATACTGCCAGGTAAAGGAACAGCTCCTCCCCGTCTTTGGGTGACACTAGCAATGGTGGGCTGGCCAGATACTGCTTCAACTCGTTGAAGGTGGACTGCCAGTCAGCCGTCCACTGAAATCCGTTAGATTTTGTCCCTCTCAGGGCTTTAAAGAATGATCGGTACTTGTCTCCAGATTTCGCGAGGAAGCGGGACAAAGCTGCCAGCTGCCCAGTTAATCGCTGGACATCTTTTACATTTCGTGGGGGAGCCATGTCAGCGAGGGCCTTAATCTTCTCTGGGTTTGCCTCGATCCCCCGCTGGGAGACGATGAAACCCAAGAACTTCCCAGAGGCTACCCCGAAGACGCACTTGGTTGGATTTAACTTCATTTGGTGCTGGCGGAGCACTTCAAATGACTCTCCCAGGTCACGTATGTGGTCGCCGGTGACCCTGCTCTTGACGAGCATGTCGTCGACGTAGACCTCCATGTTGCGACCGATTTGTTTTTCGAACATCTTGTTGACCAGTCGCTGGTAGGTTGCTCCAGCGTTCTTCAGTCCGAAGGGCATTACTTTGTAACAGTAGGTGCCCTGGTCCGTCATGAACGAGGTATGCTCCTCGTCTTCCGGACTCATTCAAATCTGGTTGTAACCCGAATAGGCGTCCATGAAGTTGATCAGTTCATGTCCAGCCGTGGAGTCAACCAGCAGGTCAATCCTGGGTAAGGAAAAACTGTCTTTCGGGCAGGCTTTGTTGATGTCGGTAAAATCGACGTACATTCACCATTTTTCATTGCTCTTTTTGACCAGGACGACGTTTGAGAGCCAATCTGGGTACTGAACTTCTCTAATAAATCCAGTGTCCAGTAGCTTTTTTACCTCCTCCCGGATGGCGATCAGCTTTTCCACGGAGTGGTTCCTTCGCTTCTGTCTGACCGGTTTTCGGTCAGGATCAAGGCCTAACTTGTGAACCATCACCTTAGCTGAAATCCCGGGCATGTCCGCGGGAGTCCAAGCAAAAAGGTCCGCGTTCCTTTGTAGAAATGCGATCAATTTATCGCGTAGTTGCCCAGTGAGTGAGCCGCCGATCTGGACACACTTATCCGGTTCCCCCGGGTCCAGTGGGACTAGATCCGTGGCTTCACCAGGCTACGCCTATTGGAGGGTTGCCTCGTCTCGATGGTTGAGTTCTCCAACTGTCTGAGTTCTGCCGCTTGGGGCAATCTGGGCCATCTAACAGGTCCGCCCTGTGACCTGGTCTCCCAGAACTTCTCCGACGCCGTAGGGCGTCGGGAATTTTATTTTAAGGTGTGGAATTGATGTGACCGCCCCAAACGCTGTTAGGCATGGCCTGCCTAGTATAAAGGTCCTTCAGAAGGTTTTAGTTGATTTTTTTTAGGCCTAATTTAAAGAACGCGTCCAAGTAAATCAAGTCTTTAGAGCTACCATTATCAATAAAGACTCGTTTCAACTGGTAGTCTGAAGTACCATCTGAAATGAGTGCCGAGATTACAAGGGGGTCAGCATGGGGGGAGATTACATGGTTCGAGTCACAATCACTGAAGCTAATAACG
This sequence comes from Nepenthes mirabilis, assembly GCA_025585075.1. Classification (NCBI taxonomy): domain Eukaryota; kingdom Viridiplantae; phylum Streptophyta; class Magnoliopsida; order Caryophyllales; family Nepenthaceae; genus Nepenthes; species Nepenthes mirabilis. The sequence continues at coordinate 11,914 of JAODPA010150846.1, forward strand.
TTGTCTACTGTGCGCGGCTTCTTCCTCCCAGTCTGCTACTCCTTGCTGTCCGCCGGGCTCCTGGCAGGCCGGGTGGTGACCATGTTAACGACCCCTGCCGCAATCCTATTCCAGGGAGGAGTCTGCTCCTGCCCCCCTTCATCAGCTGCCCCTGAGTTCTGTCCAGGTCCCTTGACGAATCGGTTGAGGTGTCCTCTACGAATCAGGTCCTCTATTTCCCTCTGCAGCGTTTTACAATCTTCGGTTGAGTGGCCAGCAGAGCGATGGAAGTCACAGTACATTGGAGCGCGTGTCTATCAAGGGCGTGAAAGTGGTGGGCCCGTAGTCTCTGCGTTCTGGGGGCCCAGTCCGGCGCTGTTTCTGGCAGGGATGTTCTCTGCCCGTGAACTTTTTTTTTCCTTCTCCAGGGAACGGCCGAGGCTGATCCGCCCATTCAGGTGGTTTTGCTTCGTTGGCCTCTTCTGCTGCAGCGTAGGCCCTGGTAATGGTTTCCGCCTCGCGGAAGCTCTGAGGGTTCTTTTGGGCAAGGTGCTCGAAAAAGTCACCGAAAGTAAGTGTTGAGATGAAACTGCCCAGTTTCATCTCCTCTATGATCCTAGGGATCCTTCTGGCCTCAGCCACGAATTGATCCAGGAAACGCCATGGGTTCTCTCCCGGTTTCTGCTTTATGTGGGAGAGGTGCCACGGCTGTTTCTCTTCCCGTCGGCTCGAAGCGTATTGAGCCAGGAAGAGATCCGTGAGCTCACGGAAACTGCTAACAGTGCCTGAAGGGAGATGGTGAAACCAGATTTTGGCGTCTCCCTTCAGTGTGAGCGGAAAGCAGCGACACATTGCCGAGTCTTCTAGCCTTTGTAGACTTAGATGGGTGCGGAAGTGATCCAAGTAGTCAATCGGATCACTGCCTCTATCGTTTAAGTCAAAGGTCGGCATCTTGAACGTCGACGACAGTGGATGGTTCAAGATCTCCGCGGTGAAAGGAGACCTGTCCAAGTCGATGGCGCGCTCGTCATTCTGGAACACGTGGTTCCAGATTTGGTCCACTCGCGGATCGGCGCGAGTGGCATTTGTTGATCGCTTGGAGTTGAGGAAATTCCTCAACTCCGTTTTGTCCCCGGCGGGTTCAGCAGCCGGTCGGCTGCTGCAACCAGTGGACCTGGCAGTCCTGGAGGCTTGCTCCTAGACTGCGCAATGATCTTTTGCCCTAGAGTATCGTGGATTTCTTCTTTCTGGGCTCTCTGTCGGAGACGTACTCCCGGAGCGTTCCATTGGCCTGTTCTGGCCAGGAACGCGGGAGGATGCCGGAGCCGAATTATTTCCGGCTTTTGCAGGCCTTTTGGCCGGCTTTTTCTTCCTCTGGCCACCCTTTTTGGTGGCAGGGGCGGGAATGGCCGCGGGTGGAGCCGATTGTTGCCGTTGTTTGTTCTGTGTGCAGAGTAACTAGAGTAGGTGATTGTTAGCCTGCATCTGCTCCACCAGTTGTTGAAAATAGGGTGGTGGAACTCCTCCTGTGGCCCCGTTGACCAGGATATCAGCAGCATGGTCCTGGTCGGGGTTAGCAGCATCTCTAGCGGGGTCGCTAGCCTGTCCTCTCGTGTTCACCATTGTAGAAGCAGAATGTGACAAAGAGAGTATGTGCAGATTTTAGTGGTAGGCTTTTCGTAAGCGCTTCCCACAGACGACGCCAATGATGCGTACCTGGATCCGGCTTCGAACAGATTCGGATTCCCTTGGATGGATTGAACCGGCTCCGTTCACTGAGTGCGAATCCTGCACACCACTAAAGCAAACAAGAGGTCAGCGTTCACGGCGGGAGGTAATCCCACCGAAAACACTCCGACGCTCAAGTCAGTAAAACAGTCTTCAAGAGGGAAGAAACTGAAAATGCGTGAGAGCAATGAGAGAGGGGAAGAGAGTGTTTTGTTCCAGATGTCAGAGAGACGCAAAGCCTTTCTCGTATCTGGATGGTGGGAAGGCAGAGAACAGCTGTAGAGACCCGTTCGTTGCCTTGGAGTTCGATTGCGTTTGAGAGTTTGGCTGCCCCGAGAGAGAGCTAGTTTCTCAGAGCACTTAGGGTTTTTTAGTGAATGCAGACGTGCCCAGAATGAGGATTTTGGGGTATATTTTATGGCTGGGAGAGTGATCATCCTTCTTTAGAAGGCGTGATCCCTCTCGTCTCTGCATTGGCTGGCTTGCCTTTTGGAGCAGATGCCAGTTGCCAAGGTGGGCGTGATCCCTTCCTTCTGAGGAGGCCGACCGCTTCCCAAACTAACGTCCTTCCTTTTCAGTACATTGCCGTTGGGTTACCTTGGCGGACAAGGAATCGGGAGGATTGGCGCTTTCCTTCTTTGAAGGACGCCAATCTTGTTAGCATCTTTTCTGGTGTAAATTAAGATCGTGTGAGACACGTGGAAAGCTGTGGTTGGCCGTCTGGTGAGTGGTGGGCCCAAACGGAGTAGGCTCATCACTGTAGAAAGGCGTCATTTTGGCCCAATGTGCAGGACGCAGACGGTCAACGTCTGAGTTGACCGTCAGTGTATCGGCCGCCTTCGTGGAAAACGAAGGGAGAGTGGCTGGCGATCAACTGATGGGCGGTGGGCCAGAATGGAGTAGGCCCATCACTGTAGCAAAGCCTCTAAGGTCCAATCAGGCTAGGCAAGGGCAGTCAATATTGCGCTGACCGTCCTCGAGTGAGTTGGCCGCCAGGACGGTCAACGCTAGCGTTGACCGTCCTGGGCTTTTCAATTTTTGGGTATGTTTTCTCACTGGGCCGTCAGAAAATATTGACCGGACTTCTTGGGCTTCCGTTATCCTTCCTTTGGGTCGGCCCATTACTTGTGTACCCATTAGAAATGATATTATATTTTTGAGCTCTAATTGCTCTAAAGCTCAAATATCAATAATTTTCAATCATTCAATTATTTACACGAGATAAAAGTAACCCGATTATAATAACATGCTAAAATGAGTGATTGAACTTATGATTACTTATTCAATTACTGTAGTGAATGTACAAACATAAGTTCACACAGTTAACTTAATTAAAAAATTATTTTATGTAAGCTTTGTTACA